>CAUYPK010065961.1:0-11690 GCA_963574355.1 Loris lydekkerianus | reverse complement strand
TACGGGGCATCTCACAAGGGCAAGGGTGAAACTCAGCAAATGGGAAATGTAAATGTCATGCCACGGTGACTGGGAAAATGCCAGGAAGGCTATGTTGAATATTGGGATGAAAATGTGTCAAATGGTTTATGAAGCTAGTATCTGATGCCCCATGATCATATCAATATACACAGCTATGATTTAATAAAAAAAAAAAAAAAAAAAGGTACTACAGGGCAGTGCCTGTGGCTCAAAGGAATAGGGCGCTGGCCCCATATGCCAGAGGTGGCAGGTTCAAACCCAGCCCCAGCCAAAAAAATGCAAAAAATAAATAAATAAATAAATTTGGAGTCTGAGACTCTGTAAGGTAGAGAAGCCTGGTGAAGACCTGACATTCCATTCAGACTACAGATACAACTTTATCCGCCCACAATTCACTTCTCACTTGAGACTGCACTAACTCGCAGCTACTACCAGTGTTTCCTTAAAAATTCTCACTTCAGGGATGTGGGTGGACACAAACAACGGCCACCGTCCAGCCACATAGCCTGCAGTGCCAGCGGCTGAAGTTGAAGGGTGGGAGGGATTCAGAAAGACTGAGGAGCTGAAGGCAGCTGTGACATGCCCTTTATTTGACTCCACCAAGCAAGCACAAGACACCTGCTTTCACCCAGCTCCAAGGAAGATGATCCTTTAAGGCAGTGGTTCTCAGCCTTCCTAATGCTGCGGCCCTTTAAGGCAACAGGCACCTGTGGCTTCATCAACACTCTGCAGCCGAGAAAGCCGGCTTGCCTTCTCTTCCCCACGTAGCCAAATGTTTTGGTGCAGATCTGGTATTCCTATCTCATGTCCATAATCCAGGGGTACCAGTCCTTTTGGGTACATAGAATTAACTTTTATCTCAATTATTCCCTTTGAAAATGAGTTCCAAACGGGGCAGTTGCTGGGAAACTCTGACCAGACGCATCCTGCAGTTGGTGGCTCTAAAGTAGCAGCGGAAACTGAAACGTGACTCGCGCTCAGCGTGATCTGAGACTGTCCTCTGCAAGAGTGACCTCCACTCCTCGTCAGTTCCTTACCTGACTACAAGTAGCTTGATAATTTTTGAAAATCTGTGATTCCATTGCACTGAGAACAATTCAGTGGTAGAAACTGAACACAAATTCCAGGCGGCTGCTGTGGGTGCCACACCCCGGGATGCCTGACCAGCTGGGCCAACCCCAGCAGTGTCATCTGATCCTTGCTGCATTAAGCTTAAGGCATCCAGGGAAGGTTCGGCTCAGTAAGAAAATCTGGCCTTTCTACCACTAGAAGGCAGAAGAGTTGAGTTCTCAGAACTCTCTTATTCCAAACCTGTCTGGTTTGAGGAAACAGATAAACAAGCATCTGTAACAAGAGTCGACGATCCAGCTGCAGAAAGCGCTTCCTGCGAACTGAATGTTAAAAATCTGCTTCTACCTGCTCCCAGATACTGATGGAGGATAAGAACACAAATAAAATGCACAATATTGGCGGCTCCCTCTACCTTATGATGCAAATAATGTGATGTCAAGTTCACAGACATGGTATCCAGACAGAATGAATTAATTCAGGGGGTGATTGCATTAGAAGGCAAGACAGACCTGGGTTTAAGTGTGATCTCCACAAATTACTAAACCCCCCTACCACCACGTCTCCACTTACCTATAACACGATCCTGAAAAGACTAAAATCATCATACAATAAGTGTTTATAAAGTCCTTAGTACCGTATAGACACCTTTCTAAGTGCTAGAAATGGCAGCAAACAAATGTTTTTAGAAGAATTATGTCCTTATAAAGCTTGCATTCTAGTCAGGGGAAACAGAAAATGAAACAAAATAAGTAAGGAAAATACACCAGGGAGCAGAAGGAGGGAGGGCAACTCCTGTGATTTTAAACAGGGAGACGGGAAGGCCCCACTGAGAGGTGACATTTAAGCACAGAGTTGAAAGAAATGAAGAAGTGTGTCGTGCCAGGAGGTGAGTGTCCTGGGGGGCAGAGGGACCAGCACAGACCGTGGGGAGGGGCACACACCACACAGGGGAGGAAAGGCAAGGAGTGGAGAGGGCCTGGTGCAGAGCAGGAGAAAGGGCAGGAGGGGAAGTCAGAAGAGTTAGGAGGGAGACTCTGGGCGGTGGGGGCAGCAGCAAGCAGACAGGGCCTGGTGGGACACTGTGAACGCTCCGACTTCCACTGCAAGAATGAGTCAGAAAGCAGGTGAATGAGCAGGAATCCACCCGGAAAGGCCACGCAGCTGTCCGAGCTCACTTCATCAGGGTCCCTCTGGCTGTATTTTGTGAATAGCCCGTCAACAGCAAGACTGACCTCCCGACACAGCGACAATCCCAGTGACAGATAATGAAGCATAATAGCAAAGAAGGTAGAGAAAAGATGTGAGACTCTGGATAATTCTAAAGATAGAGCTATAATAAAAGGATTCTCTGATGAAATAGAAGTGGAGTGAGTCAGAGAAATAATAAGGCTGATTCAGAGGCTTTGGGGGTGAGCAACCTGAAGGGCAGAGCTGGAGTGACTGAGAAAGGGAAGCCGTGAAGAAGATCATGGGATGGGGGTCGGAGTGCAGACATGAACACGTTTCTAGGAGATGCCCTGGGATGCTCACACGGCACCAGCAGACTGTTAGATGGGATGGGGGTCGGAGTGCAGACGTGAACACGTTTCCGGGAGATGCCCTGGGACGCTCACACGGCACCAGCAGACTGTTAGATGTCTGAGGTGGAAGTCTTCAGCACCACAACAACATTTAACAACACAGGACAGGATAAGGTTAAACTCAGTACATTTAAATGGGTACAGAAAGAGGAGAAGAGATCTAAGGGTGTGTCCTGGATGCGCCAGTGTCAAGAATGCAGCATGTAATAAACAATCACCAAAGCTGTGAATGGGAAAAAGTCAGTGTGGAGGAAAATTAAAAGAAAGTACTGTCCTAGAAGAAAGTGATTAGCTTGCATCCTACGTGGCCATCAGAGCGAGATGAGGGCTGAGAATTTTATCACTGGACCTCGACATGACAGGGTCCACAAAGCAGGAAAGAGGAAACAAGAAAAAGCTTAATTACAGGGACTTGGAGTAAGAACAGAGGAGAGACCTTGAAGATGAGTATGTGGGGAAATTGTGCTAAAAGGAGAGCAGAAAAGGGGGCAGCCTCTCCAGGGGCCAGCTGGAGGGACTGTGGGGTCAAGCAGGATTTTCTAAGAAGGAGAAACCACAGCATGTTTTCAGGCTTTTGGGATTCAATCATCAGAGAACAGGAAATTGATTATTTTGAGAAAATGAGTCAAATGGAAAGAAGGAATAATGCCCGGAACCAGGGCTTTGAAAAGTGGCAGGGAAGAAGGTGTGTGATGTGGAGGGCTGGTAGGACCTCATGTTCACTCGGAGGGCAGGGGGAAACAGGGCACATGGGCACGGGTGAGTCATATGAGTCTTTTCAGAAAAATATGAAACTAGATTGTTAGCTAAAAGAAAAGACAGGGAAGCAGCTTTGGGGAGAGAAAAGGGAGAATGAAAGAGCCATCCAGGAAAATGGGGATGGGACGGACCAGGCACAGGCAGACGGTGGCAGGCAGCACAACAGCCCTGGAGGTTCCCACCGGGAACTCGGAGTAAGGCCGGCTGGCAGGACAGCATGCCTGCTGCTGTGACATTCAGCTCAGGGACTCAGGGTTCAGACAGAAACCTGGGGATAACAGCGACCAACTGCATCAAGCAAATACTTAACATGGAATTTAAGCTGAGTATAAAATGGAGAAAAGGGATCTGGGATTGAGAGACAGAAGCAAGATGGTGAAATCCACAGATTTTAAGAACCAAGCATGTCAGAAGATGGTTGAGTGGAGAGAATCAGGGACAGTGAGCTGGACAGAGTCAAGGTGGGGCCAGTGTTACTGACCATTTCAGAGGTATGACCCTAAGAATGAGGGTGTGGTGTGGGATGAGTACTGTGAGTTAGAGTTTAGTGCAGGCTGACGATCCTAAGATCTGCTGACAATAGCCCGGATTCCTCAACCTGCTCTGTGCTGACCACAGTACCTTGGGGGGGTGGGGGGAGCGGCCAGGAGAGCTCGGCAGTTTAGACCAAGACCTATGGTGGAGAAGGCTCAAAGGCTGGAGAAGGCTCGAGGGTTAAGACACAGATTAGCAGCACAGAATAGGGAAGTTACAGATTGCCCCCAAGGCATTAGAACCATTTCTTTTTTTACTTTATAATCTTATAATAATCTCTTCTGTCTTTCTTTCCATTTTTGTCCTCAATTCACAGACATTGAAAAACTTCTTTGTTTTCTTCTATCTATAATTAACTTTGTGTGTTCCATAGGTCTTGTGTGTATGGATTTGTCTTGGTTCAATAAAAGACCCTTAAGGTTTTTGTTTGGGGCAGCACTTCCTTGCTACTGTTTGGCATGTGAAGCTGCTTGCCTTCCTGAGCCTCATCGGTTATTTCTTTGAAAATTACTGAGTGTAAGAGTTTATTTTTCACACCATCCACATGCTGTTCCATCCCCAGGAGCAGAATGACAAAAGGGGACAAGATTCCAGAGAACAGTAAGAAAGTGAGAAACCAGAATCCTGGGAAGACCATCTATGATAGTGGTTCTCAACCTGTGGGTCATGACCCACAGGAACTGTATTAAAGGGCCACGGTATTAGGAAGGCTGAGAACCACTGGTCTACCAGTGAGCCAGGGGAGCCAGGGGAGAGAGTGACAGTGCACCAGGGTCCACAGACAGCCAGGAACAGGGGTGCTAGTGCTTACATCCACCTGCCATGTTAAGAGTGATGAGTAAATGTTTAGTGTGAGAGGATAAATTAGACAATGGGAGCTGGTGTTTTTTGATTTAGAAAACTTTACAAGTCTTTTTCTACTTTCTGAGATGATGAAACTCAGCTTTTTGCTTTCTTGGAAAATTCAGTGCTACATCAGCTCAGTGAGTGCATAAAACAGACATCCCTGAAATACACACTGGCTTAAAACATTCATCCAGGTGATGATTAAAATGTAAGACTAGTGGAAATTCATTTCTTTTAAAGGTAATTGAAGTCTGTAATGACACAGTGAGTTTCTGAAACTCCTAGTTACAAGGAGCACTATTTCAAAGTGCTACAAACAAAACTTAACGATGTTCACTTAGGTGGCTACTGGCTTTGACCCCATATGAAGGACAAACCTATGTTTACTCTGAGACAGTTCCTCAAGGCCAAACTGCTATGACTGGGTCAGAAAAACATAAAAACTATCAGAATGACTTCCTCTGAATCCTAGACAACTGAATAAAACTGAATTAACATGACAAACACATTACTATGAACAGTATAGACAAGTAGAATAAAAAAAAAAAAAATGTGGAAAGAAAAGTTATGACATTGTCTTAAATTTTCCTACTCCTCCTTAAATTTTAAGCTGCATCTTTGTACAACTCCATGATTGCTCAAGCCAATGCAAAAACATGTAGAACGGCATGGGGGTTTATAGTGTCGATTTCTCATTTGTTAAGGATCAAACCACTACCTTGTACAGTTTCTTCGTTTGTAAAGGGAGCATGATTAAGAAGTTTGACATCACTGGCACTGCCCTGAAAGACATGGTCGCCACATACTACCAAATTCAAAATAAAACCAGCAAGTGACTTCTCTAGTCAAAGAATTAAAGAAGGGCCAGACTGAGTCCACTAGCACACCCTGACCTCCCTCCAACCAGTAACCACATTACCTGTAGACCAGCAACAGGAGGGCAACAGAACAAAAATTAGGGAAAAGAAGTCCTCGTAAAAAGGTTTAAGGTGACCACCAATTACCTCCTGGTAGATTAAGAAAATCTCAATCCCTTCTGCCCCTACACATTTTTCAAACCCATAGCTAGTTTTAGAGTTTTTCTTGTGAACAAATTGACCCTGCAGCTTATTACATCTACATAGAGTAGACTTTTTTCTTTTTCCCTTAAAAACTTCTGCAAAAGCAGGTCTCAAGTTGCCCAACTCTAATTAATTTATATTTCCTTTGGGACCCAGATTTGAATAAGTTGAAATATCCTTCCAGAGAATGATTAAGTCCATCAGGGAAACAGCTAGAATCTTGGACTTCCTGAGCAGAAAGATAATGAGGACAGAAATATTTGCACCTAAGCTGCAAAATAAACCAGGAAAGTAAAAGACGTTATGGATAAAATGTTAACAGTGGGGAGAAGAATAAATAGAAAAACTCAATAATTTTAGTCATAGACTTTATGGGACATGTTAGGATTTCAAAACATTTCTAAGTTTGCTGATGAAAAATTTGATGAAGATAAAGGCATTTTTTGCCTACCTTTTTTCCCTCTCAGCTGCTTGAATCAGAAGAAAAGCATTTGTGCTAGGGCTAACCAAAGCCAAAACATGAAGCTAATCCAAAAGATCATTTCTGCCTCTTATAACAAAAACATGGAAAATAGAATATTCCATTCATTAGATAAACAAGCCAGGGAAAAATCCTACCAAATAAAAAATATGCAAATAAAAAAAATGATTAGGTAGGGAAACCACACAATTTATGCACCAAAATGGTATACTCCTGAGTGTTAGGAGTTACTAAAAACTATTAACAGATATTAATTGAATCTTGCCAGACTTTAAACTGGGTAGTTTCAGGCAAATGGGACTGTTCACCAAGACTTACACACAGTCATCCTATTGTTAAAGTAATATTAACACACAAGGGGAAGGTAATAAGGGAAAAATAAAATAAATGCTCCTTTGACCTATCCCTAACCTCCCATAAAAACATATTAACATCCTAAACTAGGCTATTTATGATCTGTAGCCTATAGATGAAGAAAAGCTGAATAATCCTCCCACTGGTGACAGTTTACTGCCTAGGTGAACTCTGAGATGCCCGCAGTCAAGTTCACCCATTTGTAAAGACCACCCCCCTTGGTGCCCTGGTTGTTAACAACACTGTTGGCTGACAAGGACTATCCCAGCAGCAGCGAGCCTCCCTTGTAGCCCCCAGGCCATGCTTGGCAGCCCCCAAGCACTGATTGGCCATTGGAAGAGAACAAAGGCCTTGTCATTGCAACCCTTTGAAGGGTCATTGTGACCAGAGTTCCTAGGAGGTTGGCCGAGGCTGTCCTGTTCACAGGTCCTTCAGGACACAGCCCTCTATCCAATTCTGCTTTCACTAGATAGAAGCACTATTTTTATGAGTCCAGAATACGCCAGGTTCCAAGGTTCCAAATTTAAGAAGTTCACCTATATTCACAACGGTCTTACAACAACAACACTCTTCAAATGGTCTCCTCCAGGAAGCTGTTGGTGAACCTTGTCCTATGAACTCTACCTCTATTACCCTGAACACTCTGAGGCAAAAGATCTGAGTTGTCATAATGAAATAAAAGTCAACCAGGAGCCAATGTATGTACTTAGTTAATGTTTACTAAATTAATGTCTATTAAATGTAAAAGTCTCTCCATTCAGCAAGTTGATAATTATCCTTTCAAAAATGCCTACGCCCAACAAAGCCCAAATTGGTCCCAAAAGTTCAATGACTAGATGAACATTTATAAATCCACTATCCAGAACACACAGCAGATCTCATTTATCTCTGGATACCCAATTGCACAATGTCTTAAACTTAGCAGTCATTCAATATCATTACTTGAACAGTCTTTAAAAGACCCATCATTTGGTGCCATAAAAATATTTATGCCTATTATAATCACAATGTGGTGATATCCCACAAAAGAACAAAATTAAATAGGTATGCCAGCAAGGCAGACATGTTGAAGTAGATATGTATTAAATGATATATACCTGATATTTTTCCTTTAAATAATTGGAAAATGTAGCAAAGAGAGACAACAGACTCACCCAAGCATAACAATAGTAAGTGTATCCAGTCCTCCCCAGTACCTAAAATAGTCCCTTGCACATATAATTTGAAAAGTATTTGTTCAATAGATGAACAAAAAAAATGACCAAAATAAGAATACTGGACTAGAAATGATAGTCAATATCAGAGAAAATAAAAATCGAGACATCATAATATTTTGAAAATCCAATTATTCACAAACATAAAAGTGGATAACTTATTTCATAATTATATTTCAAGTGATCATATCTCAGGGAAATTAATTTTTTAAATGACAGAAAAGGAAAAGAGTAACTTAATTTTAAGCAACTGAAAGGAAAAAAAATGGAACATCTGGTAAAGGTTATCCACCATGCTTATGATAGAATAATGTTCAATATTATAGACCAAGACTTCTCAAACTAAGCACCAGATGAACAACTATTTAAAAATATATATTTTCTTACGCTGCTAATGTCAGCTTAAACCAGTTTTAATATGTTATCTTGATACATATGAAATTAAATAGCACTTATTATCCTGACGAAGAGACAGAGGCAAAACAAATTTATAAAATAAACACAAAATTAACTACATATCCAATAAAATTCAAAATAACAGTAAAAAGATATAGTATAGTAAACAATGGCTTTCTGCTGAAATGACACCAGCGAAGCATCCAGCCAGATCTAACTGACTATCTTTCTAGTTTATTGTTTTTACTTTAGTTGTTCTAATGTGAAGAAAGCCTTTTCCCTTAAATGCTCTACATAAAATGGTATTTAAAATCTCATGGCCTCCTTAACCAGTTAAGGAAAATCAGACCTTATACCAAATAAAACCACTAAATACCTTGAATACTAATTATAAGGAAGTCAGGTGAATATAAGGTTGGTATCACAACCGTATTGAAATCTGCATCAAATGTGTGACTATTCAATTATCAGTTGAATTGGCAATAGAAAACTGTTCAGTGTATACTTTACCAATATATTTACTGCTAATGAACTGCTGCAAAGTCACTATATTGAAAAATAGATCTGTAAAACTCATCTATCTGCAACTAGAATGGTGTATTTCTACAAGGCGGGTTCTTTTGAGTCTGGTGTGCAGGGATGCTCCCAGCATGGCTTGTTTTGATCTCAGTGAAAGCTTCATAGACTTCAGGCAACGTGAAGTAGCTGGTCTTCACCTAGCATGAGCACAAAAACCAGCACCAACATCGCACCAGCTTCACTGTGCGGTAATACCAACACCAACACCACACCAGCTTCACCATGTGGTACTACCAACACCAACATTGCACCAGCTTCACTGTGTGGTAATACCAACACCAACACCGCACCAGCTTCACCGTGTGGTAATACAAACACCGCACCAGCTTCACCGTGCGGTAATACCAACACCAGCACTGCACCAGCTTCACCGGGCGGTAATACCAACACCGCACCAGCTCTACCATGTGGTAATATTCGGTTACATGGCAGACAATCAGATGGAGAAGAGACAGAGAAAGGGGCTTCCGGGAGGACAGTGGAAGCCCAGAGGGCCCATGGAACATTCCGCAGCCCACCACTCAGCAGCTGCTCTCCCACTGCTGGCTCTGACCCCTCCTCATACTTCATTCTTGGTTCACTTCCCACCTCTGAATTTGCACCTTATTTCTTGCCCCTGTGTCTTTGGTCACACTGTCTCCTGTTCCACCTTGTGCCTATGAAAATTCTGCCTATTCTTCAGTACCCGATTCAGTGCCGCCATTTTCATGAAACTTTGAATGATTCCTTTAACCTTTTATTCAAGTGGCATGTCCCACGTCAACAGCCAGCAACCGGCAGCTTGGAGCCTAGAGAATCCTCCTCCCTGAATTGTCTGTTGCAAACTACTCATACCGTAAATGTTAGAATATATTCAGTTAGGCCTTAACTATCTGGCACCACAGCGACAGGTACAAAATATTCTTTGTGGACAATGTCCTAGAAGGCCTTCAGATGTTTGTCCAAGTAAGTAGCTGCAAGTAAGACAGCTGCTTTAACCCTTCAAAGTGAATGACCCGGTTAACAACAATGAAATAAAATAAAAAGCATCTTTACAAGAAAACAGTGATAAAAACAGTCAAGAAAACTCTTAACAGTATATTTTAAAGACCTTTTAACTTTGATTCAGTAATAAACTGCTCAGCAAGATAGCACTGTTACTCTGTAGAAATGTTAGCACTATTACTCTAGGGAAATACATAGACTTTCAATCCATAAATGGTGTGTAAAATCTCCAACCTTGTGAGTATGTTAAATTGTTTTTACAAAATATATTGTTACGAAAAACAGGGTGGAGAGAAGGGAAATAGAGATGACAAGGAAAATTTTAGATTTTCTCAAATCGCTTCAGATCCAACTAAAATCTCCAATTGACTACATCAATTTTATAGTTCAACAAATTATCCTGATTTTGACAGTTTTCAAAAAAATTAAATTATACTCAACATTTCTTGCTGGCTATGCTCTTGAAGTTAGGCATAAATTATTAAGATTTTTTACTTTTTAGTAAATCATAGATGAAATCTTAAAGGGTAAAATAAAAACAATTTTGGTACTTTAAAATTTAGATTTCTTTTGTTTGCCTAGAAGTTCAATTACTATTACACCATTCTGTCCTCAAGTAACACACAATGTCATTATTTAATTATTATTTAACCCATTATTTACAGAAAATGTGAAAATATGGCTTTAAAACCAGGAGCATTACAAGAGAAAAAACA
Organism: Loris lydekkerianus; assembly: GCA_963574355.1. NCBI lineage: Eukaryota > Metazoa > Chordata > Mammalia > Primates > Lorisidae > Loris > Loris lydekkerianus. The sequence continues at coordinate 1,094 of CAUYPK010065961.1, read as the reverse complement.
GGAAATGAGAATGATTCACAGGCTGCCTCTGGATTACAGCAAATGGATTTGACCATGAGAAAGGGGAAACTCAAGGATTTGTCTTCCTTGAGAGTCTCTTGCTATTTTGTATTTGTTTATACTCAATTCATAAATGGACTATCTTAAAAATAAAGGTGATGAAAAATATCTATTCTTCTCTCTGCTTCTCATACACTTTTTCTTCCTCCTCGTGATTCCAGTCATAGTCAATGATGTGGGAGGGCTGGGAGGAAATGCTGCATCAGCATACCATAGGTGCTCACCAATGGCCATGCCAAGGGTACCCTGCAACATTATCCTGAATTAAACTCAGAGTGATCTCAATGTCAACAGCAGATGACTGGGAGGTTCCTCTGTCCCTGAACACCAAAACAAGAAAATGGGCCAACCTCTGAAGAAAACTGCCTCTGTAACAGCCTTTTTCATGGGACTTTTTGGGTTGGGTGACAAGATTAGAGACTGGTATTTCTGTATGGAACATAGGAATGAAGTTATGTTAAGAAGAACAAAATGTGCAACCACAGTGAGAGGGGTGCAGTCCCCAAACACACCTTCCCCCACCTCTTCAGAAAGATGTCATACAGTGAGAGGGCGCAGTGGCCAAATATACCTTCCCCACATCTTCAGGAAGATGTCATACAGTGAGAGGGTGCAATGTCCAAACACACCTTCCTGACTTCCTCAGGGAGATATCATACAGTGAGAGTGTGCAGTGTCCAAACACACCTTCCCCACCTCCTCAGTGAGATGTCATACAGTGAGAGGGGTACAATCTCCAAACACACCTTCCCCACCTCCTCAGAGAGATGTCAAACAGTGAGAGGGGTGCAGTCTCCAAACACACCTTCCCCACCGCCTCAGTGAGATGTCGAACAGTGTGAGGGGTCCGGTCAAGGAACCCACATACCCCACCACGTCCGTGGGATGTCGAACCGTGAGAGGGGTACAGTCTCCAACCACACCTTCCCCACCTCCTCAGGGAGATGTCATACAGTGAGAGTGTGCAGTCTCCAAACACACCTTCCCCACCTCCTCAGAGAGATGTCGCACAGTGAGAGGAGTGCAGTCTCTGA
>CAUYPK010065960.1:0-20587 GCA_963574355.1 Loris lydekkerianus | reverse complement strand
AGGCGCTCAGACTTTTGGTTGGCACAAATTAAATTTAAAAAAAAAAAAAAAAAAAAAAAAAACAATGAACAAATTCCTATGCACCCGGCACATATCTTATTTTGAAGTAAAAAAAAAAAAAAAAAAAAAGGGAACAAATACAATCAGACTGCCTCATGTGGCCCGCGGGCCACAGTTTGAGGACCCCTGCCCCTAGATATTCTAGGCCATTAGTTCTTATCTGGTTATAAATTTTCCCTCCCATCCCACCTTTGGGGACATCTGGCAAGGCTGGAGATATTTTTAATCATCACAACTTGTGGGGGTTAGGGGCATGTAGTGGATGCTGCTAAACATCCTATAACTCACAGGACAGCTCTCTGCAACAAAAAACTATCCAGCTCCAAATGTCTACACTGACATTTTGGAAAAATCCTGGCAGAAATGAATATACCGAAATCTCACAGCAACCTTACCTAACATAGACTGAAAGTTGTCATTAAAAAATATCATCTTGAACCTCATGTCCAAGCATTGTACACAACACGTTAAAAGGTGTTTTCACCTATCAGTTGATTTTACTTTTAATTTATGGGTTTTCATTAAAAACATTAGAATAAAGTTACTCTGTGTATTCATTTAGTAGGGCACTACACTCCATGAGAGGCAGTGAAGAGTAAAAAGTGTAAATGTGGATATGAATGTATGTGTATATGTGTGTGTGCGCGTGTGTGTGTTTGTGTATAAGAAAAGAGACAACTTTACCAAAGCTGATGTGGTTGAGGAGAATCAAAGTCCCATATATAAAATACTATTTAACTCTAATTGAAGAAAGGACATGAATTACTGAAAAAATGATCATAGATTCTCTTGCCATAGTATTCAGAGAAAGCATTCCAGTAAAATTTAAGAACCATCCTTTCATATGGAAATTTCCAAGAGGAAAATTATAGTCACACAATTTTACAAATACACAAACCAGAATTGCCTAAATAGTTTGTTCAAACTACAGCATTGTGAAGAAGGAAGCCTGTGACAACCAAGATTACTGCCACAAAAAAACCCTTCTGAATTCAAAAAGTGTTATATGGTCAAGAGGCTGGTAGATGTTATTGAAGAAGACACTATGGCAAGCCTAATCCAAGTCACACTTGCTGAAAGAGTTCCTTGAGAGAAGGGAGAAAAGGGAGTGAGAACAATTAAATTACTGATAGTGGAAAGAATGGAGGTGTGTCTTTAAATCCCAAAGATACAATTCTTTCCTAAGCAAGCTGAGTCTCAAATGAAAAAGCAATAATAAGGCTAGAGTCCCCCAACTGCTATCTCTTCACTGGAGGAAATGTCTTAGTAATATTCATTTACTGCTTCAAGGAGATAGGAATCTGTCAGGAACCCAAGAGAAGCTTAAGAGAAACTCTCTTTCCCCCAAGAAAGAGCTGTATCAAGGAAATTTGGTGCTTAAGGAGGACTGCCACCAAGTGTTCTCTTTTAACATGGAACAGGTAAAACCAGCAGAGTTCCTCCTTGAGCTTCAACCATTAGAATGTCCTTGGTGTATGACTGGGGGAGGAGAATTCTATTTAAAAGCAATTTCCAGACTCACTGCATTAATTATAGGCCTTTCTACAATAGTTCAGCCCTTTTGAAAAATACCTCTTCTTATACATGTAAACTGAATTAATCTCCTGAGTTAAAAAAAAAAAAAAAGCCTCTCTTAAATTCCTCAGGTGAGACTACTAAAACAGAATTGAAAGTTATTTCCTTTTTTTACCCTTTTTCTTGATGGGTAATTAGAGAATGTTTAATGATAAGTAAAACTGGAAGTATTTATTGCCAAGCATACATGAGTAAAAATAATCCCATCTAACATTTGTAGAGCTTTCACTTTCACAAGGCATTTCTTTACTAGAGTCCTTAGACTAACTACATAAAACTGGGATTTTCAGATGAAGCTAATCTTTGACCCTTAGTTGCTACCCGACTTTGCCACTATGATTCTGTGAGGAGTCAAATTGGGTGTTAAATGTGAGACACAAACTCACAAACAGCAATTCAGCATAAAAGTGCTTTAAAAGGCAACACTTAGAATTTGAACGTAGTGCCTGAACAGAGATGAATAATGCAAGTTTCCCAGCAATGACACACAAATCTCTTATACAGGACATCTGTCTCTGCACTTGATAGACAAGTTGATTGCCATTTTCACTACATATTTGTTGTATCAACTATTGTTGAGTTGTATTTCTTCCATAAGCTAACGTTGCATTTTAATCCTCAAATCATCTCTTTAAGCATTAGTATTCTTAAGACACTGGTGATAAAATATAACACCATTTTCGAAAAACAGCAGGATGTTTTTACTGCTTCATACATAACTCAATTGCAAACATGGAATTAATAAAAAGAAAATACAATTAATTAGTTAAATGTTATTTGATTAACTACCCAACTAGATTTACTATAGGCCAAAGTAATTATTAAATCCCAGCTATGCCAGCATTTGCAGCCAACCTACACTAAAAAAAGGGGCACTGGCTTTACATTTTTTAAATTTACATATTTAAATTGGAGTCATAACCCTGGGGTTTGGGATAAGACTCCAAAGCCATCAGTCACTGAAGTCATGACACAGAGTAAGAGATGGAAACTATTTAATAGTTAGAAAGTGTTCTGTTTGGAAGTTTCTGAGGTGCAATTAAGAGTAAAGTAGATCTCAAAGTAGGAAGTTACAAAAAGAGTATCAGCTAGAGAACTTACTGTGTTAACAGGCCTGGAAACTTCTTGAAAATGCCACAAAGGTCTGTTCGCCTGTTCACTCAACACATTTTTGCCATTCCCCCTTTCCTATTATTATGAAAAGAAAAAAAAGACCCACCTGAAGTAATATTTTTTCTCACTTCTGAATAGACCTAAGAGCAAGAGGAGCCCACACAAAAAGGGAAGCATGGAAAATTAGTAGTTATGTGTCGATTACAAACACCTTGAGGGCTTTGTGCGCTGATATCCTCTGCAATAATCCACCAGCCTCTACCTAAAGATTTAGCAAATGTTGTTATTTAAATGTGTGAACAACTGAGCTGTCTACCAATTCTACAGCTGATAACTTTGCATGAAACAAATACTTACTGAACTACAATGTTCCAGGCACTGGCCTGGCCACAAGGAGTGTAGCAGTAAACAAGACACATGATGGTCCCTATCCTCACAATGCATATAATCAAGTTCAGTAATTCTCAACTTTGGTAGCATATTAAAATCACCTGTGGGACTTAAAAAATTACTGCTGCCAGGGCAGCGCCTGTGGCTCAAAGGAGTAGGGCACTGGCCCCATATACTGGAGGTAGCAGGTTCAAACCCAGCCCCAGCCAAAAACTGCAAAAAAAAAAAAAAAAAAACAAAAAAAAAAAACAAAAAACTGCTGCCTGATGTCTGGGCCCCACTCCAGACCAATTACACTAGAATTTGTTAAAATATACCTCATCTCGTTTACTTAATTATTGTGTTAAGACATTTATACTTGGCTTTCTTTTTTTTTTTTTTTTTTTACTCTCCCTAGGTGATCCTAGGGAGCTAGAGTTGAGATTCGCTGGTCTAGCTTAATCACTTAGAAAATGGTTGCATGGTCATACATGTAGACATAAGCCATTTTCCTTATACTAGAGGCTCTGGGGGCAGTTTTCTGCTTCTGTTTAACTAGACTATTATAGCAATCACCCCAATATGCAATGTAGTCTGAAAATATGTGTCAGCACCAGGTCACAATCCAACTGCTCAGCACAATGCTGCATGCAGATAGACACTTAGACATTACATACCATATTTTTATTACTGTTATAGATCCTGGAGCACTTCACTGCGAACATGTAATAAAACTTGATGACGACTGGTTTCTCTGGGAGCTACTTCCAAGAATGACTGGCCTCCCAACAAGTCTATGTCGTGGGAACAAACTCACACACCTCAATTTCCAAATAACTTTGCATTATAAATTCAATGATGATGGCCCTGTTTAGAATGCATTCCTAAAGTGAAAGGATCCAAAACTGAGATATAAAAATACACTCTTGTTATTCAGAGCCTAATTGGAATACAATTCATGCAAGAAAATGTGGATATGCGTGTATTTCTAAATATAGGGTGGCCATAAAATTTGTGTGACTATTTTAAATTACACACGAACTTTATGACCACCCTGTATGTTTCCCAAAACACTTCTCTTGGACACATATTTGAGCAATAATTTCACTACATCAGGGGAAAAGTGTTATCATTTGAACAAACTCACTAGCTCATAAAAAGTATAATAAAAAGAAAAAATATTCAATCTGCTTCAGTGTTCCTAAAATCTATCTTTTAAACCAAATGTATATAGTACATATCACATCAATGTGAAGATATCTAATTTTCTGAGATATACTTCCCTACACTAAAAGTACAGATATCAAATTTACGGAGGAGAAAGAATGGTGTTGGGGTATATTGTCATCTACATCCTGATATAAATAATAAATACAGTTTTAAAAATCATGCAAACTATCAAAGTCAATTGTAGCCCTTCCCAGTCAAGGTAGTCTTTACAGAGGTAACAAAGAGCATTCTAGAGCAGAGATACAGGGTCATGGCTGTCTACATGATATCAATCAGAAAAATTTAGGATTATACCAAAATGTATCCTTTTAGGGCATTAACATCCACACTTCTCAAAGCAATTTCAGGGAAACTGAGACTAGCTTAAGGGTTCCCAACACTAGATGCACATATTAATTACTCTTGGAGGCTTGTAAAGTATCAATGTTGCAGTTCTACTCCTAGAGACCCTGATTTAATAGATTCTCAAAAGAGAACAGGGACCCATAGTAGGCAAATTACCCACCCACAATTAGAAAATGCAGACTAAATGATTTATGAGTTCCTTTTCATTTATTTACAAAATAACTTATGACTATGAATCTGTAATTCTAGAATACCTGAAAAAATCTGATATAATGTTAACAAGAAAAGGAGAGGAAAAAATCATGTTGCCCAATTTTGGCCAATGAAATGTGAGTGTAAGGTTTCCTGAGGCAAAGGGGTGAGAAACATTTCTTAGCACTTAAAAAGTCACAAGAAAAAAATGTTATTTTTTTCTCTCCCCTTTCTGCATTGTTGTATGAAGTTGTCACGCCTGAAGTTTTCACAGTCATATTAATATTATTAGGGGCAAACCATTTTAAATACTGTATATGGAAGATCTATACTAGATTCTCAGGGGATAAGCATATGGACTGGGTATGCCACTTAATGAAGCATTTGTGCCCTTTTGGAATTAAAATCCATTAAAGCTAAAACAATTTTCATATTTCTTTCTATTTTTTTCACTCCTATCACTGATGATGTGTGACACAGAATATATCTTCTACCTCTGCTTCCCCAGTAACTCATTTCAATCTATATGTGTGCTTTCCGCTTCACTGAAATTGATCCTTAAAGTTTTCCAATGTGCCAAATCCAAGGGCTATTTTTCAATTTTCAGCCTCTTCAAATTTTCTGCAATCTGATGGTGCCAACGACCCCGAACCTCTTATCTCTCTTCCTTTAGATTCCAAAACATTATATTATCCTGGTTCTAATTCTTCTCTCTGACTTTCCCTTCCCTCATTTGTTGGCTACTCTTCTTCCTATACAAGCACCTCAAAGTTTTCTTCTCAGTTCATTTTACTTTGTTTTGTTGGCTCTCTATTTTCTCTCTTTATGGGTACTTCTATCTATTGCCATAGCTTCAATTTACACCTGAAATTTGAAGGTACTGCTGACACATCTACACCCCCAGACTCTTTCCTAACCCCAGTTTCACAATCCCAACAGTTGCCTCTTTTGACACCATAAAGACAACATGTCCAAAATAAGACATCTTTTCCCATCACAAACCTACTCTACTTTCTGAATGTCCAATTTCATTTACTAGCACCCACATTCCCAGTAACAAAGTCGAAGCACTGGAGTCATGCTGACCCCCCCTGTTCTTACTCTTAGCACCACACCTTCCCAGCATTACCAACACTTGAATATTCAACCATTACAATGTCTTGACAATATGCTCATTTCTTGCTGCCACTATTGCCACTACCTTTATTCAGGCCACCATCAACTATTTTCCTGGGCTGTGCCAACAGCATCTTAAATAGTATTACTGCCTCTAGTGTCTCTGGATGTGATATTACTGATACTATCATCTCAGAAGTAATATCTGGAAACTATAGTCAATAGTGGCAGTGTATGACTGTTGCACAAGAAGTGCCACAGAGAAGCGGTTCTTTTCTCAAAGGGACTTTATTGCCTCATATTGCCCCACTCACCCTAGAATTAGCATCATTAGCCAGTGAGCAACTCTTGCCACAGATTGTCACAACCAGATGACTTACTTAGCATTGTCAATGCCTTTATAATAAATATCTAGCTAGAAAGCATTAGTGGCTAATGATCAGGAGATACAATTCTATCATATTTAGATTGGCTACTATGAGGAGCAAATATAAAGATGTCCTAGGGTATTTTTAAGGATAGAACAATTTATGTACCTTCTGGAAGAGTAAGTTTGCCATGACATTCAGAACTGAGAAAATAAATGTTTAACAAATATCCATGTACTCTGCTTAATATTTAGTCATAACTCTTTGGAATATCATTTTGACAAATGAACTCCCTCTCTTCAGATAAGCCTATTTCATAACAATAGCAATGATCTTCAATATGGATTATTTTAAATATCATATACAAAAAGTGTCTTTTGGTCACTTTTTTCTTTTTCATCCATTCTCCAATCCATAGTTTTTAATTTATAAGTTAGTAAATTATAAACTACTTAAAATTACTTAATAAAACATACCATAGGGTGTCTTGTAACTTCTTTGCTCAAGGATTTATTTTGCTATGGGGGATATCTTAAGTCTGTTTCCTAACACCTAGAAATTCTAACATATCTTAGTACTGCCTGCCAATATCTATGCAATTCTTAAAAGAATGTATCGACACAACACTGAAACTTCCAGCTGAAAAGCCAAATTTTTAGTTAATCTACAAGCTGGTTTGCCTTTAAGCCATGAAACAACAAGCCTAAGTGATTTTTTTCTGAGTGTAATTAACACGAAGTGCCTCTGTAATAATGAGCTGATTTGGAGAAAAACAAGTGAATTTAATCAAACTGGGTTGTTTTCAAAAGTGTTCCAAGTCAATTTCAAAATAACTAGTTCTCTCACTCATTTCAGCCACCTATGTATACAAAGCAGGCACTTGTTTCACTGATTGATAGATTACTATTATACCTTGTAAATGAGAAACCCTCACCCTCCTCCAGCCACTTTCACTCCGTCCCATAATACCATTTTACCAAGTCACACACTGGCTTAAAATCCTCAAGTAATTTCTTATTGCCTACCAAATAAAGTCGGAGACTTTCATTATGCCATTCTGCCCAAGTGGAATAGTTTTATTCCTCTTCTTGATCTCTTCAGATTGCAAATTTTCCTTAAACCCCAGTGTCTCAACTCCTTTACAAAGCCATCCATAAATACTACAGACTGCATTAAATTTCTGTTCTCTGAATTTGTATTGCACTGAAAGTCTAAAGCACAAAAAGTTAACACTGGAAATGGCAAAATATTGCTTTGTACCTGACATAGCACCTACCAGAGAGCCTATTTTACGTACATTTTATGTACATTTTATGTACACTTATAATTGTGCATCATTATCTTCTTCCATTGGACTAAGAATGCACCTCCAGTGTAATAGCAACCATTAATATTATAATTCATTGAGTAAATAACATGGAAAGGCTCCTTTCCTCTGGGCCTTTAATTCTCCACTGACTCATTAATTTGTATAAGTGTACCATCATTGTAGGCACGGATCTATTACTGAAGACATACCAGAGTAGAGTTGATCTGCATTGGGCCAGAGTACAGGAAGTTTCTGGAAAGGGAGTATGGCTTATTTCCAACACTAATTATCTCCTCCATTCTACTTCTATCAAAAAAAGGTTCAAGACTGAATATAGTTTTCATGAGTAGAAAACAAACTCCATCCAGTAGAACAAGAGTTGCTAAAGGTAGCATAAAAAGCTAACAGTGACAAAAATGACAATGAGTATCTGCCATTACAGATTAGTTTACAGGGAGAAAGTGCTTCTCTCTCACATTATCGGAGCCATCAAAAGAAACCTTCTCTATTAATTTGCATAACCTCTAGTTAATGAAATGATACCAATTCTTAACACCATTATGAGGATAGAAGAGACAAAGGAGGAGAAGGTGGGAAAGACAGGATGGAAAAATGACTGGTTTTGCATATTAAACAGAAATGTGTAGGAAGTTGGATTTTTGCCATATTCTCTGGCTCTATTAATAGCCAGTATACCCATAATTCAAAACAAAACCATTAGACGCTAACACAGATACATGTATATGCTGATACAAGACATTATTTTATTTATATAATGTCCTCTCCATAGGAAGTCTAAATTTACGACACTTAATGAAATACAAAAGTGGAAAAAGAAAAATTTAGACACCTGCATCTTAAATGCGTTACAATGACAGGTAATATTCCTTCATGTAATGAGACTCCCATGGATATAAGCAAGGGGAAGAGAAATAGAGATGCTTTTAATGACAGTAGGAAGACAAAGTCGAGCTGCTTTTCTGCTTAATTTTTGAAGGCCTGGTGGAACTAGGCTCATAATTCAGGAAGAATGTTATGCTAACTTCTTAACCTTGTTTGAGTGGAGAATTCAGGTAGTAAAGCTTACATGGATATTTATTTTGGAACACATTTTATCTTCACCCCATTCACAATATCACTGCCATGACTAATAAATTAACCTCATTTTTAAGTCATCATGGTTGGCCTGAGTCACTTCTGGGCTCTCAAAAATAAAGAGAAAAAGAACTTAGTAAAAAATAACTCAGATTGATTCTGTGGGCAACGTGGCTCATGGAAGAAGTTCTTTAGGCTACAGAATTTCAGGCTTCAAGATGGTTGCCTAAACTAGTGAGACTGTACCCATCTTTCTCCATGCCTCTGGGTGCTTTTTTGTTGTTGTTATTAATCTGGATGTGATATATTAAAGAACCCAATGGAAATGGAACTGAAATCATTCTAAAATTGCAAACCACATGGTGAAAGATGCATACAGGATCCACAGGACTGACTCTCATTATGTAGTAAAGAAGTTCATTGGAACACAAATGTCATGAGTCCAACTACTGGAAAAATGAGTGCTTTGAACATACAGCTGAACTTGTAGTGGATAAAGCCATGAAGTTAAAGTTTGTGGTTGGTGTCTAAGCTGATAATATAAAACCAACTCCCTTTCTGTGTTTAACCTTTAAGATGCTTCAAATTCAAACCAAGGCGGATATCATTGTGGAGTTCATCAAAAATGAAGATTTCAAGTATGTCCGAGTACTGGGAGCATTTTCCAAGAGGCTGACAGGCACAGCAATTGATTGCTACCAGTACTTGAAGCCTTTGTATGATGACTATTAAAAACTCAAGATCCAAGACCAAAATGGAGAGTTTGAACTGATTTATGCAGGTGAGTTTATGGATGAACTACTTCACATAGAAAAAGTCTGTGACATCATCTTCCCCTGGCTATAGAAATGCTGTATGCGAGTGGAAGCTGAGCAACTGGAGCCTTAAGTAAATGCTCTACAAGATGATGGATGACATGGGGTCCAGTGAAAAGAAAGACAAGGAAAATGAGAAGTTCGAAGAGCACCACCACCTGACCACCACCACAGAAGCTACTATGACAGGGACAAGCCTCACTGGTCTCCTACATCCCCTACAGAAAGAGTAAGAGCCAGTCTCTTAGAAGGCAGAGTCCATCTCCCAAAGGAAGCCTCTTCTCTCATCTAGAAAGGAAAGGGAGCAAGAGTCCAAGACATCATCACAGCAGGTCCCAAGATCAACAACACAGATCCCACTCCAAGTCTCCAGGCATCACTGCAGTCCTGGACACAGGAGCCACTCAAAGAAGAAAAGCTACAAAAAGAGCTGGAGACGGAGTGAATCATGGACTCAGTTTGCTTTAAGTCCAAATGGGGCCTCCTGTGGATATGAAGGTATCTACATGGAAGGATTAAGATCTCCGCTCCAGGAAGCTAAAGAATATTTTAGTTTTTTCTTATCAAGTTTATCTATTTTTGAAATTTAAAAGGTGCTGAGTTGTATATCTCTTTGAATCTTAATCAACATCTTTGAGAGATGATGTCTTCTAAGATCAGTTTTTAACCCAAAGAGCTGGGGGTTGGGGATATGAATGATGAGGAAAAGAGGTGGCCACATGGTGACCAATTCCATTTTGTTATTAAACCTGAACATTTGTTAAAAAATCAAATAATTTGTGGTTGATGACACTTTGAGTTTTGCACATGTGATATATATTGAGATAAAGCACATTCTGAAAATGCATATGCATATGTATTGCAAGCAGAACAAATTAATAATTATTCCTCATTTTGTACCCTCATTGTTAGTAGGTAAATGCCAATTAAATACACTGCTTTAGGGAAAAAAAAAATGTATTATGACTCTTTAAAAAACTTCGCTTTTTTTTTTTTCCTTTTTTTTTTTTTTTTTTTTTTTTTAGAGACAGAGTTTCACTTTATCTCCCATGGTAGAGTGTTGTGATGTCACAGCTCACAGCACCCTCCAGCTCTTGGGCTTAGGCAATTCTCTTACCTCAGCCTCCCGAGTAGCTGGGACTACAGGCATCCACCACAATGCCTGGCTATTTTTTTGTTGCAGTTTGGCCAGGGCCAAATTCGAACCCGCCACCCTTAGTATATGGAGCCGGCGCCCTACCCACTGAGCAACAGGCACTGTCCAAACTCAGCTCTTTTTATTTACATCTGATAACTATAAAACATCCTCCTTAGCAAATAGCATATAAGTTCAAATGAAACAATTAATTGAAGAATGCCCATATTCACACTAGGGAGTGATTATTTATAAAAGTTTTACTATACAATGAATTTAAATACCATTCTCATCCAATTTACTAGTCATTATTAACTTCTCTGTCCATTCTGTCCATTGTTTTCCATTTTCTATGAAGATTTTCTTTATATTTCATGTAAACTATATACTATCTTGATTTTTTATTACAAGAGCCTTGGGATATACTAGGAAACCGAAGTCAAGAAAGGCTATGTGTCTTTTTCACTGTCACACAGCTAGTTAGTAATAAAGTGTACAACTAATATTCAAGGACACAGATTATTAGTCTAATACACTTAAACTATAAAATGAAAGACTCATGATGTTTATGTTAGATAATACTAAGTACTATGTAAGTACTTACTAGTACATAGTAAGTACTAATAGGTATTAAGAGATACTTTAAAAATAAATTTATAAATGGTTTTTTGGACAAAAAAAAGCTACCCAGAATTTTTGGATGTGAAGGCTAGTATATTTAATGTAGTGTGTGAAATGATGTAGGAATAATAGAAGAAGATAAAATCACATATTAGGTATTAAGGAGACATAATAACAAATAATAACAAAAAAAAATAAAAGCACCTACCTAAAAGACAAAGGAATCATAAATTTGATTTTCCCCATAATCCAATCCCCATACATAGTCTGGTTTGGGACTATTAGTTTCAGTTGGATATGACACTATAGTTTTCTCTTTGTGTTTCACTTGCAGAAAACAAACATTACAGTAGACTCATGGGAGGAGCTTTGCAGTTAATTTTATGTGATACCTATATGAAACAAATGCTCATTCCTCTTAGGAATTATTGCCCAACATCCTCTCCCACTGATAGGGTGAAGCAGCTATAGGTGAATAAGCAGTCTCTTCAGGACACTATATAAAACCTGGATGCAGACATTAAGTCTCCAAAATGAAAAACTCACTAAACATTTGGCCCAAAGTAGCCTGAAATCTGGAGGGAAAATTGGATGAACTGGAAATATCCCAAAGAAGATTTGAACAAGTACTCAGCAGCGCCCTGAAATTTATTATAGTAACTGTCAGTTGTGCAACAGCCTATATGAAATGATATGGCATTTCAGTCTCATTCCCAGTAGGCAAGTGTTCACATCATTAAAATCATTGTGAAAATAGGAAGCTTGTTTGCACCCTCAAAAGAGAGATCAAGAAACTAATGGGGCATGTAGAACCTATTCACTGGAAGTGGTCCCTCTAGGTAAGTCCAAGGGCACTTTTTAGGAACAATGGCTTTTCTTTTCATAAACTCTTATATATAAACACTCTGATTCCATTAAACAAACAAACAAACAAACAAACAAAAAAAAAAAAAACAGCCTCCATGATTTGGGGCTTAAAAATGAACAAGGGAAAACAGGTTCCACCAAACACAGAATGAGAAAGGATATCTTATATATGGTATAACTAGTAAAGCTGGATACTTTTGTTTTCTGTACTATTTTTTTCTTCCATAAAGATGATATAGAAAAATCTGAATTTGGAGTGAGAAATCCTAGGGGTTTGCCTTCATTTTCCTCTATCCTGCTATCTAAATCTGTGTAAGAAATTCCTCTATAAAATTGGAATGGTAAATTTTGCTCAGTGTATGTAATACGACTGTTGTTCAGATACAATAAGGCAGTGGTTCTCAACCTTCCTAATGCTGCAAACCCATTAATACAGTCCAAAGGAGTCGCGACTAACAGGTTGAGAACTGCTGCAATAAGATAATAAATAGAAAAAGATTCAAACAAACTTTAAGTGATAGATAAATGCACTGTCTGAATTATACAGCTGCTTTGCTCACCACACGCGTTACCTGAATAGTCTCAAGAGTCAGATGGTCAAAGCCTACCCTTGATCATGACAATTTTCTATTTTCCACATAAAGTAAAGACATCAGAATAAGACAATCATGATTTAATGTCAAGGGATATTTTTGGAGATCGTTTTATTTAGTCAAACCTACTTACGCTGCTTTGCTTCCATGTGTGTGTGTGTGTGTGACTACCTTTCCATTTGTATTGTACCTCCACAGCAAGATGTAAGGAACTCATAGCTATAAGTAAACATATTTATCATCTATTGTTTTAGTTTCTCTTTTTCAGACAAGAGTATCACATAGGATTCTGAAGTTTTCTAGAACTGGACATTGTATGTTTTCAATTGTTATGCAGGGTGCTTGTCATTCAGCGTTTGCTTGGAGCTTGGCACAGGGCCTGTAGTCAGTGAACAGTAAATTTTTGCTAATTAAATGAATCACCTCCATACAGAGATCACCCTCTTTCTCTGTGTTCCCTCAGTCCCTGTACATACTTTCCATTTAGATTTGTTGTCCATTCCAAGCTACTTGCATCATCATTGCTTACATTTTGCGTTTTCTTCACGTTGCAAACACATCAGTAAGTCTTGCCTTTGTGTAATACTTTCCCCTTTAGTGTGTGCAGAACCTACAGCTTATTGCTAACCAACAGAATATGTTGAAGGCAAAGGGTTTATTAAGAACCCAATCAGTTAACTTTGACTTAATCAAAAGAGAGATTATTCTGGGTAGGCTTGACCTAATCAGGAGAACCCTTTAAAATAGGATCAAAGTCATCCCTGAAGTTAGAAATCTGAAGCAGCTGAGATTCTTCTCTTTCCATTGTTGAGACAGAGTCTCACTTTATTTCCCTAGGTATTGTTCCCTGGTATCATAGCTCACAGCAACCTCAAACTCTTGGGCTCAAGTGATTCTCTTGCCTCAGCTTCCCAAGTAGCTGGGACTACAGGTGCCCGCCACAAAGCCTGGCTATTTTTAGAGGTGGGGTCTCACTCTGGCTCAGGCTGGAATAGAACCTGTGAGCTCAGGCAAACCACTGGCCTTGGCCTCCCAGAGTGCTGGGATTACAGGCATGAGCCATCACACCCAGCCTTTTCTTTCTCCATTCTGATGACACAGCTTCCACGAATTCTACAGCCACAAAAAAATTAATTCTGCCAACAACACGAGGGAGTTGGAAGTGGATTCTTCCTCAGTTGGTCTTTCAGGTGCAAATAAACCCAACTGACACTTTAACTGCGGCTGTGTGACTCTCTGAGCAGAAAAACCACCAGGGTATGTCCAGACTTTTGATTTAGAGAAACAAGGTGAGATAAGAAGTTAATGTTATTTCAACCCACTTGATAATTTGTTACACAGCCACAGAAAAGAGTCTAGTAGGCCCAGCCTACTGAGAATGACAGCATTCTGTATGTGTGTAGGTCACAGTCATCCTAGAAGGTAAGCATTTGAGGGTATATTGAAGCATTTTGAAGGTAAGCATTTGAGCATATATTTTGCTTTTGCTTTTTTCTTCGTGCCCAGTGCCCAGCCAAGTATACCACAGAAATACCTGCAGGCTAAAATAATTTTTTTTTTCTACTTGTGAGCACTAGGTATTATACTTTACCGCTCGCCGAAGCTGTTTACTACTGAGAAAGGAAAATGCAATATAGTTGACTTCTGTTTTGTCACATATTTTTCAGCAGAGTGGCAAAAATTAGACACACATGAAAAACAGTAGGAGTTGTGTACCTACTTATCAATGCATGAAGCTGAAAAATGACCACATTCCTTTTAAAGATGGCAATAATGTAGGATGAAAAAAAATAATTCAGAAATCCAATTACAATGAACCGACTAACAAACCGGCTATGGTGGCCACACGTGGCTGGTATAAATCAGAGTTATTTTCCTCTTTCTTAATTTGCTGTGCGGTCAGGCTTTGGCTTTGCTTTTAAAGGAACTGAGATATCTACCTTATATCTGACCTTAGATATGTTCAATAGTTTTAGTGTTATCTCAAAATTAAACACTCTGAGCCAACCCTAATTTGCTGACCTCAAATACAATTCTTTCAATAGCTGAGTTTCTATTTGAAACCTTAACAATCTCCTTGCCAATCAAAAGTCAGTTTCTTAAACTCAGCAATGTGTAAGAGAAGCCAAAATTAAGGTTTCATAAGAAAGAGCCAAAGGCCCAGAAAGTGATTTATTCATTCATATTTTTCTCATTTTCATTCCTTTTCTGTCGGGCCAATGAGATTCAAATTCTTCATGCTGTTTTTGTTATAAAAATCTATCTATATATTTTCAATTATAAAAACTATCACTTCAAATAGATTAATATTATTAAATGCTATAAAAGGACATGAGGTGTTATCAGTGACTTGATTATATTAATGTTGGGGTAGTAGTAGTAGTAGCGGCCATTAAGATAAGGCAACCAAATGGGCTAGGTACTGCCGGAAATTCCAAAGCTTGTGATTTAAGTTAAGCCAGGCCTTTATCTCCTTCTTAAAATGCAAAAAGCACTGGGACACTATCCCACTGAGCCGTAAGAGTCACTTACATCGTTCCAAATGACTAAGTTTGTCAGTTCCTTTTCTTAGAGCAGGCCTTATGTTTTCAAGGGAGAAGGGAGTAGACACAAAGGAAAAGGATAAACTTAAGGTCCCTGGTTTCCTGAAGGGAATAGGAGACATCCACTGCTGAGATTTGAAAATTGCACAAGAAAGAGGTCTCCATTCCAGACTTGCTGAATAAGCTTCTCTGTATTCAACCCTGAGTGCAATGTAGTGTCAGATGTCTGTATTGCTCTCTACTGCTATGAGTTGTAAGAATTCAATTTCAGATGCACACTTAGGATTTTTTCTATTTTAATTAGTCATAAAATGAATTCAGACAATCTCATCATTCCTAACTCACATGCAAGAGAAAAGGAGAAAAAATATTGTCTGGAATATACAGGGCAGTGGAAGATGTTGATTCTGAAAATTTCATGACAGAAAAGAATATAATTCCACAATAACTTTTTCTTGCATCTCTCCCATACCATGAGCTTCACAGCTTTGAAAAAATGCTCATGGATATATATCCTCTAGGGAATGAAATGGACTTGGAAGGTCAGTGAAAAGCCAGGAAGTTGGCCTGTCACTTTAGTGCCTTCTGAAATGCTTTACCTATACTTCTTATAATTTAACTATAAGATACCAAATGGTTCCTCAGACATAGCACAGATTCTGTGTCTGTGTGCTTTTATTTACCGTATATACTCAAGTATAAGCCGAGTTTTTTCGGCACAAAATTTGTGTCGAGTTCGGGTTTTTCAGCACAAATTTTGTGCCGGAAAAAAACTCGGCTTATACTCGAGTATATACAGTATTCTAATATATCTACCTTGGATGCACTTCCCTGCTTTTTTTGACAGCCAAATTCCTAGTCATTTTATAAAATTGTCACCTTTCAATGGTACATTCCTAGATATAAACCACAAGATACAGTCAGATCCTTATTTGTCTGTGATTGCCAAATCACTCCATATGTACCTCTATCACTGTTCTTATTATATCATGTTGCAGGAATTATTTTGTTTGTTCTTTTGTCTATTATACACCAAATTCTTCACTATAAACCCCTTGAGGGCAAAAATTAGTTTCTACCAACCTTTACACACACCATTCTCTGCCCAACCCACCACAGCATATTGTAGCAACTTACATGTAGTGTGTGCTCAATTTATGTTGGCTAGACTGGATTAGAAACTTGATATTACGGGTCCAGAAAATAAAAATAACCAGAACAACACTTTCCTGTCAGATAAGATCTTGCTTTTCACAAATGGCATCCTCAGATCAAAAGACTCACGAGAAACATACTTTTGATTGTACTATTAGTTCAATTTAAGGGCTCTGGCCAATAATTTCAGAGGAAGTGCTGTTGTCTCTAAACTCATACCTTGAAATCCTAATGCCCAAGGTGATATTAAGAGATGGGGCCTTTAGGAACTGATTAGGTTGTGAAGGCAGAGCTCTCATAAATGGGATTAATGCCCTTATAAAAGAGACCCTCACACTTTCCCCAGGTGCAGATACAGTTAGAAGACACTCCATCAGCCAGAAAGTGAACCCTTTATGAACCAGGAAAGCAGGCTCTCACCAGACACTGAACGTGTCAGAACCCTGGCCTTGGAATTCCCAGCCTCCAGAAATGCAAGAAATAAATTTCTTTTGTTTATAAGTTGCACAATTTGTGGTACTTTTGTTACAGGAGTCCAAAAGACTAAGACTGGAGGCCACTATACCCTTTTTTGGCTAACAAGTGAATTGGCCTTCCCTGAGACACAGCTACCTTTGCTCATACTGCAAATTCTTTCAATCCAGGTGATGAGTGATTAGCATCTAATCCAGATCAATTGATAATTTTATTTACTTCATAATGTAACAGACACCATGTAGGAAATAGGGAAGGTATAAAACTGTTCTTGCATTCAATATTTTTGCAAATTTTTTTTTTGCGGGGGACAGAGTCTCACTATGTCACCCTGGTTTGAGTGCTATGACATCACAGCTCACAACAACCTCAAACTCTTGAGCTTAAGCGATTCTGTTGCCTCCACCTCCCAAGTACCTGGAACTACAGGTGCCCGCCACAACGTCCAACTATGATTTTTGCAATCTTGTTGGGGAGACAAAGTTAATACAGAAAAGAAGAATTAGATAACTAGATAAAAGAATTAGACAAGCATTTCTACACAGTATAACCATGCACAAATGGATGCAAGATGCTGTATTCTGACTATAAAAGTGCTGTAGGAATTTAAAAAATAAGAAATTCATCTTAGATTCATGAACCTTGGAATATTTCACTACCCTTAAAGAATAGAAAGGATTCAATAATACAAACAGCACTGACAAGAAAGACGAAGACGAAGACGAAGACGAAGACGAAGAAGAAGAAGAGCTGCCTAAAACTTTAAAACATCTCAAAGAATTCTAGACCATGCAAAGGAAATGGGAAATGGTTCAACCTAAGATCCTTATATTTATATGAGAAGAAACAAACCCAGATAGAGCAACCAAAGTCCCACTGTAGATATGTGCAATGCTGTAAATTATCCTGTATTGTTCCTATCATCTCACATTGTCTCCCCAAATCTCTATTAAATTACGTACAGGATGTTGTGTTTTCTACTTATATGGGGGAAGATAAGCTCAGAAGCTTACTTTCTCACTAGAAACAACATCCTGTTAAAATATTGTCTAGACCAATTTTTAAAAGAGAAACTGAAATGTTGACGTATAATCATAAAAACCTGAGTAAGTCTACTGCATTTGAAAAACAAGAGAAAATGACTTCTAGAGAAACAGAGGCATGAAACTAGAATAACGTAAGTATTATAGATACTGTGTTACAGAGATGTGAGTATTTCATCATCACATGCAGAAGGAGAAGGAATCCCCTGAAATATAATTGAGCTTATTTTATGAATGAATTATACTTTTTTAAATCAAAACTAGCCAATGGTTAAAAAATTGCGCTCTCTAGCACAGAGTATACTGATACTGGCTATCTGAAAGAAAATTTCTTCCTTTTCTACATGCTAATCCTTGATATGCAGAACCAATTTTAATTTATGTTCTGGCAGCATCTCAGCTGCAAGAAACTGAGGGTACCAACATCTGGCTTGATAAACCACATAGCTGTAAGCAAGCTTATAAATTAAATTATTTAAGTATCCCCATTTAATTTTCTACATCTCTAAGGACAAGATGACAGACTGAAATGTGTCAAGCCCAAAGAAACCTGCCTAAGCTTATCTCAAATATGACACTTAAAGTAATTCAATAATATTCCACTTTTTACAGACATGAAAACACATTTTACCCGATCAATATAATTTGTAGTGCCCAAGTAGAATCATGCCATGCTAACCTACAAGAAGCATAATTTAGCATGGACATAACTTTGACTTAAAGATTCAATTATTGCTTTAAATATATGACTATGTGGAAAAATTTCAGCATGTTAGGTACAGTCCCTTTAGTGTAACATATTAGAGTGAATGAGGCAAGTCACTGGGAGATTTTTGTTTGCCTCTTTCAGGACAGCAAAGTTGTCACTATCCTTGGCATGTATTCATGAATTCGTTCAATATAAATTTGTTAAATGCTAGTGTGAAGTACAGTTCCAGGTGCTGAGGATCCAGCAGTGATAAACCTACATAGTCTCCACTGTCATGGAGCATACTGTCCCACAAGCACAAGATAATAGATCCTGATGAGTCTTTCTGAAGTACTGAAATTCATTAATTCAAGATCAACTTCAGTCCCCTATCCTCTCATGGTTCATAAAAGACAGGAATAGAACATGAGGCTGATAAAATATACATACCCGAAAAAAATTAAAATATGTACCCCTGGCTACTCAAGAGCTAAAGTATACAAGCAAAAAATCTGGTTGCAAAGGTGACTTACTCGTGGTTGCTGAAGGCAGGAGGTAATCTGTACTTCAATCAATCACAAAACCAAAATACACTGAGTCTCTGCTATGTGCAAGGAAATATACTGAGCTTTAGGGGATTAATGAGCAGCCAGAGGTAAGCTCACGGCAGTGGTACAAGAAATAAAAGAGGAAAACAAAGAACATTATGAAGGGGACTGGAACATAATGGCTGATTATATATGGAGAGCGAAGTATAAGAAAGTGGCAAAGATTGTCTCAAGGTTTTAAGCCTAGGTAGCTGGAAGAATGATACCATCATTGACAGAAACTGGGAAGGTGGACAGGGGCTCCAACC
Source organism: Loris lydekkerianus (assembly GCA_963574355.1). Taxonomy (NCBI): domain Eukaryota; kingdom Metazoa; phylum Chordata; class Mammalia; order Primates; family Lorisidae; genus Loris; species Loris lydekkerianus. Next base: position 1,025 of record CAUYPK010065960.1, on the reverse strand, counting down.
TTGGAAATGTGATGATTTTCAGATATCAGCAGAATATCCAAGTGTATGCATGTGGCAGGATGTTGGAGATATGGGACCATAGTGTAAGAAATACATTTTTAATCATTTATATAAGAAATAGCAGAGTTAAGATAGATAATATCCAGAAGGATAAAAAGGTAAATGGAGAAGAACAAATAATGGATCTTGAGAACATCCACAGTTTGAGAGTAAGAAATAGAAAATAAGCCAGGAAGAAATCTCCATATTTTTTTACTCAAGGAAGAAAGAAATCTCCATATTTTTTTACTCAAGGAAGACTCACAGGAGATACACAGCATTGATGTCAGACAAAGAGAAGACAAACAGGTTTATTTCTGAATGGTGGTATGGGTAAGCAAAGGATTTGGGCATACCAGAAAATCAAGTTACTCATTCACTTCATTGTAGCTCTTGCTACTGAAAAGTATACCTACTAGACTAATACTTTAGTGGGGTCACATTAGGATCCTTTAGTGGAAGTATTCCACAATAAGAACACTCACTATGCAAGCAACTAAATTTTATCTGCCATACCTAAAGGCCCAGTCCAAGATTCAGATATCTTGAGAAATGAAAATAAAATCCTAAGCCCCCCCAACCAAGTGAATGGCCAAAGAGACCCCAGAGAAACAGGAGTCGGACACACCCCATTATACTCCCTCCCCTCTTTAATCACCATTTGGCATTCTTCCCTAAGGGTTAAACAAGGACCAGAATTTTTGAAAGACTTGCTCCACCACTGATTTCAATGGGCCTAATGCATGGTTTTGGCTCAACTGGCCAGCATTCCTTCTTTCCAGTGACCATGGAGTGGTTCCCACACTAATCTAGAGAGGATGTACATTGAGGATTTGTCCTTCGCTTCATCTTTTTTTTTTTTTTTTTTTTTTTTTTTAGATAAAGAAGAAAAATTTTTCACCCACAATAAGTATAATGCTATGATTTCAAATAACACAGCAACCACCACCACCCGGGCTTAGGCGAATATATATACTTAGCCTCAA
>CAUYPK010065958.1:0-19632 GCA_963574355.1 Loris lydekkerianus | reverse complement strand
CCGACTTGGTCATGGTGTATAATTTTTTTGATGTGTTGTTGGATTCTGTTTGTTAGGATCTTATTGAGTATTTTAGCATCTATGTTCATTAGTGATATTGGTCTATAATTTTCTTTTCTTGTTGGGTCTTTCCCTGGTTTCTGCATATGAATATTCAGTTCTCCCAGCACCATTTATTGAAGTTACTGTCCTTTCCACATTGTATGCTTTTGGCAACTTTTCAAAGGTAAGTTCACTATAGAAGTGTGGATTTACTTCTGGTTTCTCTATTCTTTTCCATTGAACTATGTGTCTGTTTTTATGACAGTGCCATGGCATTTTGATTACTATAACTCTATAATTTAAAGTCAAGCAATGTGATTCCTCCAGATTTTTCAGTGTTCAGGATGGTTTTAGCTATCCTGGTTCTTTTGGGTTCCATATAAATTTTACATTGAATTTTTCCATATCTGAGAAGAATGCCATTGGTATTTTCATGGGAACTGAATTGAATCTATAGAATAATTTAGGTAACATGGACATTTTAGTAATACTGATTCTTGCAACCCATGAGCATAGCATATCTTTCTAATTTTTTTTTTGTGTGTATTCTTCTCAATTTCTTTCATCAATGTTTTCAGTTTTTTTTTTTTTATATATATAGAGATCTTTCACTTTGTTGGTTAAATTTATTCCTAGGTATTTTATTTTATTTGCAGCTACTGTAAATGGAATTGATTTCATGATTTCTTTTTCAAATTGTTTTCTATTAACATACAGAAATTCTGTTGATTTGTGTATCTTGCAAATTTACTGAATTTGTTTATTAGTTATAATAGTATTTTGGTGAAGTCTTCAGATTTCTTTAAATGTAAGCTCAGCTTGTCTGAAAACAAAGATCATTCGGCTTGTTATTTTCCAATTTGGATGCCCTTTATAGCTTTCTCTTGTCTGATTACTCTCGCTAGAAAGTCCATATTATATTGAATAATAGTGGAAAAGTGGCCATATTTATCTTTAGATGTAATAAAAAAAACTTTCAGATTTTCCCAGTTCAGTATGATACTAGCTGTAGACCTATCATGTATGGCTGTTATCATGGTGAGGTATGTTCCTTTATACATAGTGGATTTTTTTTTTTTTTTTTTTTTTTAAGACAATGTCTTACTCTGTCACCCAGCTCCAAATGTAGTGACATCACCATAGCTCATTGCAACTTCCAACTCTTGGGCTCAAGAAATCCTCCTGCATCAGCCTCTCTAGTAGTTGAGACCACAGGGATGTACCACCATAGCCAGCTAATTTGCACTGTTGTTCTTTTTCTTGTGTTAAGACAGCATCTCACTGTTGTTCAGGCTGGTCTTGAACTCCTTTTCCCAAGTAATCATTCTGTCTCAGCCTCCCCAAAATGCTAAGATTACAGGCATGAGTCAACATGCCTGGCCTATATCCAATGTTTTGAGATTTTTTTATCGTGAACGAGTGTTGAATTTTAGTGAATGCTTTTTTCAGCATAAATTGAGGCAATCACATTGTTTTTGCCTTTGTTCTGTTAATATGCTATATTATATTGATTTCCATTTGGTGACTCATCCTTGCATCTCTGGGATGAATCCCATATGATCATGATTAATAACCTTTTTAATGTGTCCTTATGTTCAGTTTTATAGTATTTTTTGAGAATTATTGTATCTACTCTGTTAGAATGTGCTTGGGATTTTTTTTTTTTTTTTTTTTACATATTTTTTAAATACTTTGAGAAGAATTTGTAGTGGTTTTTTCAATGTTGGTAAAATTTAGCAGCAAGCTATCAGGTCCAGGGTTTTTCTTTGAGTAGAAGACACTTTTTTCTGCATATATCTCATTGCATTTTATTGGTCTATTCAAGTTTTGGATTTCTCCCTGGTTCAATCTTGGTTGGTTTTTATTCATATGAATATTCAGTTCTCCCAGCATTATTTATTGAAGAGACTGTCCTTTCCACATTGTATGCTTTTGGCAACTTTTCGAAGATAAGTTCACTATTTATTAGTTTCTTCTATGTTTTCCCATTTGATGGTATATAGTTGCTCCTACTAAACACTAATGACCCTTTAAGTTTTGTAGTATCAGTTGTAGTATTTTTTTTAATGTCTGTTTTTATCTATTTAGATCTTCTGTCTTTTTTCCTTAGTCTGGCTAATGCTTTGTCAATTTTGTTTATCTTTCAAAAAATCAACTTATTCTTTCATTTGAATTTTTTTTTCTTTCAATTTCTTTTTTTCTACTCTGTATTTCTTATTTTTTATTATGGTAATTTTGGATTTGGTTTGCTCTTGTGTTTCTAGTTCTTTAAGATGTATCTGTAGGCTACTTGAAGTTTTCTCTACTTTTCTGATGTAGGTACTTACTGTTATTAACTTTCCTTTCTTTATTGCTTTTGTTGCATTTCATAGGATCGGTATGTTGTGCATTCTTTTTTTTCCCAATAAATTTGTAAGAACCTTGTTAATCTCATCACTGATCCACCTGTCATTTAGGGGCATTTTGTTTAAGTTTCATGTGTTTGTATGGTTTGCAGGGTTACCATCGTTACTGATTTTTAGTTTATTCTATTGGGGTCAGATAAAATATTTAATATGATTTCAAATTTTTAAATTTTTTAAGACTTGTTTGGTGGCCTAACATACGGCCTCTCCTTAAGAATTGTCCAAGTATTAGGAGAGGAATGTGCACTCTGTAGTTATTGGATGAAATGTTCTGTACATGTGTATTGGATCTATTTGGTCTACAATGAAGATTACATCTGACGTTTCTTTGTTGATTTTCTGTCTGGATGGATTTTCCAGTGCTGAAAGTGGGGTACTGAGTTATCCAACTATTGTCGTATTGAGGCCTACCCCATCTCTCTCTTTAGCTGTCTTTATGTGACCTTTGTACATCTGGGTGCTCTGGTGTTTGGTGTGTATATACTTAGAATTGTTATAATTTCTGGAAAAATTCACCCCTTTATCATTATATAATGATCTTCTTATCTCTTTCTATAGTTTTTGTCTTGAAATCCATTGTATTTTATAGAAGTATAGCTATTCCTGCTACAATAGAAGCTTGATTATTAATGTAGTCTTCTTTGGGTTAACTCTACTCAATATTCTATGACCTCCTTATACCTAAATATTGATATCTTTATCTAGGTTTGGAAAGTTTTCTGTGATTGTGTCTTTAAATAAAGTTTTGTTCTAATCTCTCTCCTCCACTTTAAGGCCAGTAAATCTTGGCCTGTCATGTGGCTCACACATGTAATCCTAGAACTCCAGAGGCTGAGGCAGTCTGATTGCTTGAGCTCAGGAGTTCGAGACAACCCTGAGCTCAAGCAATCCACCCACCCAGCCTCATCTGTAGTAAAAATAGAAAAACTAATCAGGTATTGAGTCAGGTGCCTGTAGTCCCAGTTACTCAGGAGCATAAGGTAAGAGGAGCCCAAGTGTTTAAGGTTGTTGTGAGCTATATTTCCAAGCCACTCTACTCAGAGTGACAGAATGAGACTCTTTTTCAAAAAAAGAAAAGTCAATAACTCTTAAATATTCTTTTTTTTGTGCCTCTTTTTAGATCTTATAAATGTCCCTTGTTCCTTTTTTTCTATTCTGTGTATTTTCATACAGTCTGTATTTATGCTAATCCTTTCTTCTGCTTGATCAATTCTACTATTGAGAGAGAGACTGATGCATTTTTGTCAGTTTAATTTTTCAACTTCAGAATTTTTGCTTCATTTCTTTTATTATTTTAATTTCTTTGTTAAATTTCTCTAATAGACTTTTGAATTCATTTTCTCTATTGTCCTGAAGTTAATTGAGCTTCTTCACAACCAAAATTTTGATTCTCTTTCTGAAAGGTCATATATGTTTTTCACACCAGAATTGGTCACTGGTACCTTATTTAGTTCATTTGGTGATGTCATGTTTTCATGGATATCTAGATGTTTCATGCTCTTAAATGTTTATTGATGTCTGTATATTGAAAAGTTACTAATTTATTTTGATCTTGAAGCCAGGGTTTGTTTGTACCCATCTATCTGCAGAAGGCTTTCCAGGTTTTCAAAGTGAATTGAATGCTGTGATGTAAGTCATTGGGCACTGTACCCATACTAGCACTAGTGAGTTCTGTAATCCAAGCCCAGTAATCTGGGACTATTGCTGACTCCTAGAGGTACCTTCTTGGTGGATTTCGGTAAGATCTGGGAGAATTCTCTGAATTACTAAGCAAACTCTTTTGCTCTCTTCAGTCACTGTTTTCCAAATAGACATCTCAGTTTTCAGTCTTGGCTGCCTGCAATTGGCGGAGGAGTGATGTGAGAACCTCCCTTGGCCACCACATGTGGTATTCTGACACTCACATCTGATGCCAGCTCAGTTCTGTCTTGTTTAAGGCCCATGACAACTGATGCCTAGACCCTTCTGATGTTTATTGACGTCCCAAAGAGTCCTTAGTCATTAGATGTTGAATCCTACAAGGACTGGGTCCTTCCCTTTGGGTAGCAGGTTACCTTCTAGCACAGAGTAGGCATAAAACATGCCTTCTAGGAGGTAAGGGTTATTATCAGAGGCTTCAGAAATATGCTTGGAACTTTTCCCTGTTCTTTACCCAAGTTGAAGATGACTCTTCCAAAGTTGTTTTGGCCAGAGTTAGAAAAAGGTTGACAAAGGCCCACTTGACTGACACTACAGGTGGGTTATATGTACCACAATGACTTGTTTTGAGCCTGGTACAGCTGGAGATATTGCCCAAGAATTGCAGTTTTTGTAGACTGATTGGCTTCAAATTTATTCTGGTCTCAAATCTGCTTTCATCAGCTGATGGTGGAGTTAGCCAGAATTTAGGTTTCTACTGCCAAGGCAGAGAATTCTCCTCAAGCTGGGGCTCCTGAAATGCTCCTTCTGTGTACAAGGCCAGAATTTTATCCTGTGTTGTGTTCCCCTGTGATAGGGCAGCCTGAGTCTCAATGCAAATTCCCCCAATTCATTCTTCCTCTCCCACCCCTCTGATTCTCTCCACCTGCCACTGGCTAGGCACTGCCAGGGGATGGGAGAAAGGTGGCATAAGCAATGCAAGACTGTCTTTCCTACCCTTTTTAGTGCCTCTTTCCTTAACACAATTTTAAAAGAAGATACTGTTATCACTCACCAGATATTTGGTTCTTGTGAAAGTGCTTCCTAGCATGGTTAGTTGTTAAGTTTGTTATTCCTGTGGGGTTCCATTCAACCATCTTGCTCCACTTCCTCTTTCTAGTTGTAGTTTTTATTGCAACTTTGCTTTTCACCTACAGGTGAAGAATTTCTCTCACTGTGTGTAATTATTTGCTATGATCAATATGATTCTCTCTTTTTATTTTTGTAATTCCTTTCATTTATGATATTCTCATATGATATTTGAGTATTTAATATACCTAGAATTTATTTCCACTTTCATGTGAGGTAGAGTTACAATTTTAAGTATTACCCCCTTCCCATGTGGTTAGGCAGTTACCTCAGAACAATATGCTGAGTAACCCATACCTTTCTCCTTGGTTCCCAGGGCCATTTCTGACACATATGAAGAACTTGAATAGCTGTTAGTACATTAGAGAGAGTTTATTATATTTGCTTGGACAACATCTATTTTTATTTTTAACATTTTCCATAAGAATTTCAGGGTAAATTTTACAGGCTTTGAAGAAATTGAAATTGTAATATTGTGTTACTTTCAAATTAACTTGTGAAATACCTAGTTTTATAAGTTTAAGTCTTCCTATACATTATAGGAAGATGTGTACATACATCTTAAGTCTTAATTTTATTCTCTTCTTTTTATATGCAGTTTTGCCCTTTGGTTAACTGTATCTCTTGTTATTATTACAAATAAATTTTTATAATAAGCTTTTTCTTTCATGATAGTTTTAGATATATTGAAGAAGAAAAAGAAAACATGAAGAGTTCCTATACATAACATACTCAGTTTACTCGTTCTTTAATACCTTACATTACAAAGATACATTTGTCACAAATAAAAAAATCAATATTTATTTATTTTATTAAACTTTATTCAAATTAATATGAGGGTACAATATTTAGGTTACATTACTCCTACTTCCAGGGTAAAGTTTCATTTGTAGAAGAGCCCCTCACCCAGGGGGTGTGTTATACACCCTCTTAATGTGCACATTAGGTGAGATTCCACCTCATGCCCTCCCTCCTTCTGCCATACATCCTCCTACTCTACCCCCAAAGTGGACTATAATAGTGTTTTATTGTTCTTAGGAACATGTAATTGTTTATATATTGATTTCATATTAGTATGGTGTACATTGGATATTTGTATTTCCATTCTTGTGATACTTTACTAAGAAAGTATTTCAACTCCATCCAGATAAATGAAAAAGATGTAAAGTTTCCATCATTTATAATGTCTGAATAATATTCCATGGGGTACATAAACCACAGTTTGTTGATCCATTCATGGGTTGATGGTTACTTAGGTTGCTTCCGTGACTTGGCAATTACAAATTGAGCCACAATAAACATTCTAGTGAAAGGTCTTTGTGGTAAATGATTTTTGTTCTTCTGGGTAGATACCTAGTAATGGGCTTGTAGGAACAAATGGAAGGTCTACTTTTAGAACTTTGAGGATTCTCCATACTTCTCTCCCAAAGGGCTGTATTAGTTTTCAATCCCACCAGTCGAAAAGAAGTGTTCCCTTGTTTCCACATCCATGCCAACATCTGGTATTTAGGGGCTTTGTGGTGTGGACTAATCTTGCTGGGGTTAGGCAATATCTTAGAGTGGTTTTGATTCTCATTTCTCTGATGATTACAGATGATGAGCATTTTTTCATGTGTTTGTTGACCATACATCTGTCACCCTTGGAGAAGTTCCTGTTCAAATCTCTTGCCCACTTATAGAAAGTGTTGTTTTCACTTTTCATATTGCTTAATTTGAGTTCTCTGTAGATTCTAGTTATCAGGCCTTTGTCAGATTAATAATGTGAAAAATATTCTCCCATTTTGAAGGCTGTCTTATTGCTCTGTTTGTGGTACTTTTAGCTGTGCGAAAACTTTTTAGATTGATCAAGTCCCAGTTACTTATTTTTGGTGTTGCAGCAATTCCGGGAGTAGGGGAGGGAGGGAGAGGAGGTCTTCCTCATAAAATTTTTTTCCAGGCCAATATCTTCAAGTATTTTTCTCACACTCTCTTGTAGAATTTTTAGTGTTTCATGTCTTAAATTTAAATCTTTTATCCAACAGATTCAATTTTTGTCAATGGTGAGAGGTACTGGTCCACTTTCAGTCTTCTGCATGTGGATAACAAGTTCTCCCAGAACTATTTCTTAAATAAGGATTCTCTTCCCCATTGCATGTTTTTGTTAGGCTTATCAAAGATGAAATGATAATATGTGGCTGGGTTCATGTCTAGATTCTCATCTATTCTATATATCTGTGTTTCTATTTTTGTGCCAGTACCATGCTTTTTTGATCACTATAGCCCTATAATAATATCTGAAGTTTAGCAACCTGATGTCTCTAGATTTGTTTTTATTTTTAAGAATTGTATTTGCTATTCAGTGTTTTTTCTGGATCCATATGAATTGAAGTACTATTTTTTCAAGATCGTTAAAGTATGACATTGGTGCTTTGATGAGGATTGTATTAAATCTATAGATGGCTCTGGGTAGTATGAACATTTTAACAATTTTGATTCTTCCCAGCCATGAGCATAGTATGTACTTCCATTTTTTAACATCCGCTATTTCCTTTCTCAAAGTTTCATAATTCTCTTTATAGAGATTTTCACATCTTTTGTTAGATATATTCCCAGGTATTTCATCTTCTTTGGTACTATTGTAAAAGGAATAGAGTCTTTAATTTCATTCTTGGCTTGACAATTGTTGATGTAGATGAAGGCTACTGATTTGTGGGTACTGATTTTGTAACCTGGGATTCTGCTATATTTCCTTTTCTCATCTAAGAGCTTTGTAGTTCAGTCTCTGCAGTTTTCCAGGAATAAGATCACGGCATCTGCAAAGATGGAGAGTTTTACCTCCTTTGCTCCCATTTGGATTCCTTTAATATCCTTCTCTGGCCTGATTGTGATGGCTAGGACTTCCAACACTATGTTGAATAGCAGTGGAGACAGTGGCGATCCTTCTCTGGTTCCAGATTTGAGTAGGAATGCTTTCAGTTTTACTCCATTCAATATGATATTGGCTGTGGGTTTCCTGTAGATAGGCTTTATTAGCTTAAGGACTGTTTCTTCTAAGCCTATTTTCTTGAGTGTTTTTATAATGAAAAGAGGCTGTATATTGTCTCAAGCCTTTTCTGCATCAATTGAAAGAATCACATGATCTTTGTTTTTGATTCTATTTATGTAATGTATTCTATTTATAGATTTGCATATGTTGAACCAACCTGTGTCTCTGGGATAAAACCCACTTGATCATGGTATATAACCATTTTAATGTATTATTGTATTCTGTTTGCTAATATCTCCTTGAATATTTTGGCATCAATATTCACTAATGATTTTTGTCTATAGCTTTCTTTTTTTGTTGGGTCCTTTTGTGGTTTAAGGATCGGGGTGATATTTGTTTCATAGAATGTGTTGGGGAGAGGAGATGGACCAATATCTGGAAGCACAGTAGCTTCCAAAACTCAGCCAGAAAGATTTAGAAATCTTGAATAGATCATATTAAGTAATAAAATAAAAGTATCAATTATACAAAATCTTCCCAAAAAGAAAAGCCCTGGATCCGATGGTTTCACACCAGAAGTCTAACAAACCTTCAAAGAAGAACTAGTTCCTATAAGGCATAAACTTTTCCAAAATACAGAGAAACAAATCAATACTTAATACATGATCATTAACTAAGTACTATACATTATTCAGATTACACTAGTTTCCGTTAATGTCCTTTTTTTGCTCTGGGTTCAATCTGGATGCCAAATTCTATTTAATCTTTATAATCTTTAGTCTTCTCTGGTTAGTTTCTTCTTTTTTTCTTTTTTAAAATTGAGACAGAGTCTCACTTTGTCACCGTTAGTAGAGGTCCATGGAGTCATAGTTCACAATAACTTCAAAGTCTTGGGCTCAAGTGATTATCTAGCCTCAGCCTCCCTTGTAGCTGGGACTACAGGTGCCCACCACAATAGCTGGCTTTTTTTGTTGTTGTTGTTTAGCAGGCTCCTCTTGGCTATGTCAGTTTTTCAGAGTTTTCTTGTTTTTGACAACTGTGGTATTTTGGGGGAGTAATGGTCAAGTATTCGGTAGACTATTTCTTAATGGAAATTTTTCTGATTTTTTTTATTATTACACTGTGATGAGGTGTTTGTGGAAGGAAGAACATAGAGGTGAAATGTCATCCTCATATCACACATCATATAAAGGGTACATTTCATCAATATGACTTATCACTGTTGATGTTGACATTGGTCACCTGGGAGGTAGCATTTGTCAGCATTCTCCATGGTTAAGTTACCCTTTATTCCCCCTTTTTCATATTGTACTGCTTCTCCTTGATTATGGTATTTACATGTATTACCCTGGATACAGGGTATTTACGTGTATTGTTTGGAATCTTTTTTGCATGAGAAATTAAGTTTCTTTTGTATTTATCTACTCAATTATTTATTTGTATCAGTATGGACTCATAGATATTTATTTTACACTTTGGGTTTAAATTCAATACTACCTTATTTAGTTAGTTATTCAATTTTTTTTTCCAGCTCTCACTATGAGGAGCACTTATAATTGGCTCCATATCAAATTGACATATTCCATCCTTGAAGTGTTTGTATTTGCTTATTTGTTCATTTTTAAGACCTTTCTTACTTTCTTACTGCTTACAATATCCCTTTTGTATATCCCTTAGCCCTATAATCAGCTGAGGAGTCTTGTTGCCTTTATTAAATAATGGTATCATAAACCAAAATAGTTGTGTTTGTTATTACTAAGTAGACATTGGTTTTTGGTGTATAAAAGATGTATTTTGTTTGGGCTATATTTAAAGATGTGTCTTCCCAAGTTTCTGTCCACAGACAATGACATAATTATAATACCTTTGTCTTAGTTCAGGCTGCTAATAATACAATAACTAGCTTAAGCAATAAACATTTGTTACTAGAGCATATGCTGCAAAGTCCAAGATCAAGATGCTAGCAGATCCAGTGTCTGTTGAAGGCTTGTTCCCTCTCTTGCAGATAGCTGTTTTCTATTATTTTCACATGGCAGAGAACACAGAGAACAAAGTTTTTGATGACTTTTTATAGGGGCACTAATCTCATTCATGACTCCACCCTCATAGTCTAATTATCTTGCTAAACACACTCTTCCAGCCCACTTGTCCACCCCATTTACTCTCTTAATACCATCACCTTGGGGATGAGGATTTTAGTGTGTAAATGAAGGGATGAAACAGAGAGGACAGAGACATCCAGGCTATAGCACTTAGCACATTTAGTCTCAGAAAAGGATACATGATGCTTAAGTTTTTCTTATTAGTCTGTGGAAGCTGCTTATATTTGAAGTGAATGTCAACAATGTCAATTGAATTAGGTGTTTCAATTAGATAATCTTCCCAGATAAGATGAGTGTAGGATGGAGACTCCTGAGTGCTCACAATAGAATCCTCGAGTCTTTAAACTGAAGGTAATTGATTTATGTAAAATGTAAGCTGATTAGTTAGTAGGTGTCACACTGCTTTTCAAGGGGTGAAGAACTACCTTCATGCTGGCCGGCCTTGTTTGGCATGCTGACCTGATTGTGCTTTTGTGTTTAAACCAATGGCTAAAGATTCTAATCTCCTGTCATCTGAAATGTTCATTTTCTTTAAAGTTTAATTTCTCTAATAATAGATAAATTATCAAACTAAAATAGTTTTTTTTGTTGTTGTTTTGTTTTGTTTTTTTGTTTTTTGGATTGGGGGGAGTATACAAGTATAGCAGAGAAATAGTAAAAAATGAAAAAAGTAAAAGAAGGCTGTTCTTTTATGATATGAACATTTGATTGTTTTACTTACAAATGCCCTATCTAGAACAGTATTTCAACACTTTAGTCTCTTCAAAAAGTTGTCAGCTTTTTCAACACATCTCTCTTTTCTAAAAAATCTCTTTTAAATCTACTTAATAAATGTGTTCTAAAAATTGATCAAATATATATTTATATTTAAAAATCCAAATTTTCTATTTTTAGAATTGTTGATTAACAGAGCATATGTTCTAGGTTTGATATACTGAGCTTTTTAGGTGCTAACCAATCACTTAAATACATTTTCGTGACAAATATATTCTTTTAATATTCCCATAAGAAGTAGTTAAGTGTTAGAAGTTCAGATTGGGCTAGGTGTGAATATCTTGGAAATATTATGGTTATTTTGAAAGATAAAGCCTTAATCCATTGAGCCATGCAAGAATCTATAAAAGAATATTACTTTGAGTGCATACAGTGACCCTGGGAACCTACTGCTTGTTTAACAGAAGTAGCCTTATCTCCCTTAATCAAGTACTCTACACAGGATTCTGAATTGGATAATAAACTTTAAAATTGCATATCCTTCCTTACTTTCTCGAGACCTTCTGGTCCAGGTTTTTATAATATATCTGAACCATAAAAATGAATCTCTTTTTTTCAATTTTCTATACTCTCTGCTTTTGTAATAGTGTTTCTATAGTCACAGACTTCATAAAGGGGAACTGTCAAAAAAAATATCAGTTGATCTGATATTAGTTATTGAACTGCATGTCTGAGAAAATATCTTGTGGCACTTGCTTAAAACACTAAAATATTCTGTGTTCACAGATTTACTCTTGTGTGTTCAATAGATCAGAATTTGGTCTAATATGTACAAAGGTTGGGTTTTCAAGTTATAAGTTACAAAAATTGCTCATTTTTTCATAGTAACTACAATTTTTTTCTGTGAGTTAAAATAGGATACTAAATGTAAAAATCAGACCAGTGCTGAGCATATAATAAGTATTCCTTAAATATTAGTTATTATTATTTTATTTAGTACTCACAACCACTCAAATTAGTGATACTGAACTACTCATCATTTAATAGATTAGAGAACTGAGGCTAAGAAAGACTGAATTACTTTCCCATAGCTAATAATTATGTGCACATATATTTCCAATTCTGAGTCTCCTAAAATGCATAGCTATAAATTCATATTTCTTAGTCAAATTAAAGACTAATATTTTAATTATAAACATGAAATTTCTTTTTATTTTATTTTTTTTCCAAATGTATGGCTTTTCACAGATACCAAAATTAATCTGGTATGTCAACATCTGCCAACCATAGCTCTGAAGTGGTGAAGTGGTAAAAATGGTGTCAGGAGAAACAAAAATGGTCTGAAAAAGGAAATAGGTTTCCTCTTCTCATCAGCTAAGTCAGCATGTGGCTTACACTTGTGGAAATAGAGCAAAGGACAGAGAACCATTCTTCAGCTAACATGCTCTTGAAGATCTGGTCTGTCCCATGTAGGTAGAGTAGAAGAGCAGCTGGAATGGTGAGAGGTTGAGAGCCCCTGGAGAGAGCACAAAGCAGCTTTTTCTTTCGTTAGGCTAATAAGTGCTGTAAAGACATTTAAAGTCTAAATTGTGCATGAAAAAATAATCCATTACCACATAATATGTAGTCCAAAGATATTCACACTGTTTTACTTCAAACATAGCATTTATTGCTAAATTTAAAGTCAGTTATCCTTTACTTGGTTTTAAGAAAAGATCTACTTAGCTTCTACTAATTTAGAGTACACTCTAGTGAGCAGAAGAAGAAAAACTCAGGATGCAAAATTTAGAGGACAATTCTCTCAGGAAATTTTACCAATGGGTACATATGTATACAAACATAATTTGAAACAATTTTTGAGACATGCCAGTATTGACAAAATTAAGTTAATAATTTCATTTTCAGGTGTTTACATAGCATTGCTGAGGGTGAATTTGTCTTCAAATTTTCTTGATGATTTTGTGTCATCAACAGCACTTTTTTTCCTTCTTCTATTGTTATTTCCTCTACATTCCAAGAGTGAGCCTTATTGGACAGAGGAACATCTCCTATGTACTTCTGCTAGGTGTACAAGCAGTTCCTCATTCAATTAAGTGTTTTGATATCAACCACCATAACAGGCAAGCTTAGTATATTGACTACAGGACATCACCACTAATATGTTAGATAAAATTTATCTGTCTCACTTTGTCGTATAGACTTAATTATATAGAAATAAAATACTTCACAAGTTTTTTAGGGCCATTAGGGTTATAGAATTAGGGTATAGTATTGTACTTAAGGCAAGTTGAAGATTTCAAATTTTATGTCTCATGTCCACTAAATAAATCATGTTTTGAAAAAGAAAGACTAATAGTAACACCTGAATATTAGTTCAGATTTGATACACTGAACTTTTTAGGTGCTAACAAATCACTTAAATACATTTTCGTGACAAATATATTCTTTTGATAATCCCATAAGAAGTAGTTAAGTGTTAGAAGTTCAGATTGGGTTGGTGTTAATATCTTGGAGATATTATGGTTATTTGAAAGATAAAGCCCTAATCCACTGAGCTTAATCCACTGAGTCTAAGGGTTGTTGTTAAAGACTAATATTCACTAATACCTGATATGTTCAGGCTGTTACCTGAACATATCAGGTAATTAAAAATAAATTTAATATACAATATAAAATAAGAATTTGAATGTTTATCCAAAAATAGGGTGATTTAAGTAAACAATATAAAACGTAACTCTGTAGGAAAATCCAGTGTTCTATATTACAATGAAATAAAATGCATGTTACATTTATTAAAGTGTTCATTATGAAAAGTGGCTTCATTTATTTGAAGCCTTGTAATCTAGTTGGATGAGGTAATATGACTCATTCAAGGTCAATTTGTAGTAAAATCCCTGATGCCAAAAACTGAAATGACAGCTGTTGACACAGAATATTGTTAAGGAGCAAAGACTGAAAAAACTTATTTTAAATAAAATAGTAAACTATCCTCAAACTAAATAAGTAGCACTATTAGTAACTGTTAGCCTTGCAAAATATAAGATTATGTCAGAATTTATTTTTCAATAGACTTCAATTTTCCAAGAGAACTTTATACAAGCAGGGATTTGTCAACACAACTCAGATATGCCAAAAAAAAAAAAAAAATCTGGTTTCGTTGCTTTTAACAATTGATTTCTTCTGGAGCTAGAGACCCCTTTCCCATGGATAGGGTAGGACATTGGAGAGTCATGTAAACACATCCTCTCAATGTATCTCAGCTCTTTGCATGGAAACAGTCAGCAGTCTCTCCCTTACTCTAGCTCTTCCTTTCTATTTAGTCTCATTTTTGTAATAACTACACTGTCCTTCAGAATCTCTTCTTAACACATTCTCCTCCTTCCTCAAGTAGCAACTTTTTTCAAAGGAAATCTTGTGCATAATCCTAGTGCTTAGATTTCTGGCACCTTCCTTCTGGCTTCCACAGACTCTTACTATCAGTTCTTTAAAGTAGATTCCTATTCTGGTTGCTTCCTCTGCCCAAGCAACTCAGTCTGTTCTCTTAGCACAGCCAGTATTTGCTGGCAGCCACCAGGAAAGATCAGCAATCCTTTCCTGCTAACCAGCCATTTTCTGTGCTTTTCTCTGACAGAACATCAGCTGAATGTCCTGTTGTTCACTTGCTGCTTCTGGTATATAGTTCTTGCCCCTTCTCAATGTACGTGAAGTATGTCTGAAGGTAAACTGACTCTTCATTATAGAATGCATTATATCTGAGACGAAAGGAAATGTCTGCATTGATATACCAGCCATTGGATTGGGAGTAGGAGAGGCCCTGCTCTGGGTCCTTTCATTCCTAATCATAGGATCTGCCATTTGTAATTTACTATAGCCATGCTGCTCTGTTTTGACGAGAGATCTTACGCTTTTTTCTTTCTTTTTATCCTTTTGTTTGTTTGTAAATTTGCAAGAGGATAAGCAATCACATTTTGTCTCTAGCTCTGGAAAAATTCAGACCTTCCTTATATCCTCCATCACCCAATCCAGATTTTCAACAGTATGTACAGGTAAAAATAAATAACAATATGAATAAAACAAATAAGGGGAGGGGAAACAAGAAATTCACTGATCACTTGTTCTTTCACTTTTCACACATTCATTCTTCCTCATTACACTGGTGATGGATAGATAGACAGATAGTTTAACATGGGGAATTAGAAAGAACTATCATTATCCGTCCATCTATCTATCTGTCCACCTATCATTAATCCCTGTGGCCTTTTTGTCCTTCTGCGATAGTCTACTTCCCCTTGCCCTGCACGGACTTCCTACCCTTCCCCTATCTGGGAAAGAGGACTGCACAGCATAAGATCTTCCTCACCAGGTAATTGTCAGGTAAAAGGAATATTATAGAAGGCAGAAATGGGCCCAAGACCTGATTCTGGAAACCTGTGAATGTGATTCTTTACGTGGCAAAAGGGACTTTGTAGATGTAATTGAGGTTATCAATATTGATAAGTAGACTTTTTTTTCGGGTTCCCTATTATCACAGTAAGCCCAGTGAATACCTGAGTCCTTAAAAGTGGATAACCTCTTTCTCAGGCTTGGGAGGGGAGCACAGAGATGATAATGGCAAAGGGTCAAAGAGAAGCAACATGATAGTTTTTAAGATGGCGGAAGGAGAGGAGGAGATGAAGGTTGTGGGCAACCCGCAGAAGCTTGAAAAGGTAATGAAACGGATTATCTCCCTAGAGCCGCCACAATCAAGCATCCGTTTTAGACTACTGTGCCCTACAGCCTGCCAAAGTAAACTCATATAAAAAGAGTGGTCCAAAGCTAAGAATTTTTTGATGTGGGTAGCAGGACCCAATATTATCTGACTTCTTCAAGTCTCTCCAGCATGATTACATACCGCTCATCCTTGAGCTCTCTACCTTCTAAACAAAACGTGTGACTTTCCATCTGCAAAAGCCATTCTGGGCCTTTCACATGCTATTCTCTCTGCCTGAAATACTTTCCTATGACACAATCTTACTCATTCTTGAAGTCTCCACTTAACAGTTCTTTTTTTACAGAAGTCATTCTGGACCAATGAATTTAAGTCTTTGCCTCACTTCTTTCTTTGGTAAGAGCCTCTGCGGTTCTTTTCACATTTGTATCATTGTTTAGTGCCTAACTCCTCCTATAAACTTATTTCAGAAAGGGCAGGGAACATATCTTTTTTGCTCAGGGCATAGCACAGTGCTTGGCAAAGAGTGATTTCTCTATAAATATCAGCACAATGAAAACAATTAACTAACACAGCAAACTTTAGTGCTAATGTAGAAGTCAGTGATGAGAATTTAGATAAGATTTTTAATTAATATTTTTATTAGGATGAAACTACACTTAAGATTCTAAGACTCTATGCATGATATATGGGGCAATCAAAGCTAAGTGTAAGGATACAATTTATAGTTAAGGTAATTGAGAGAAGCTGAAAAATTCTTACTATATTTCAATTAAATCTCAATTTGCATTTTTAAATCAATTTGTCATACATTAAATTAGAATTTAGCATGTAAAGGTGGATATTATATTGATTATTATATAGATGATGTTAGACTTATGGATTGTATTTTGAAAATAAAATATTATTTTAACCAGCCTTTATCAAATTGCTACTATGTTTTATATCTTTAGTTCTTAAACATACTTGAACTTTGGAGGAGATCTCTCTTTATCTCTTCACCTCTTTCTCCAAAAATATATCACATCTTCAAAACTGTTAAGGTATAGTTTATGTGTAAGTTTTGGAAATTGTTTTATGTGCAAAGTAGCATGTGATTTATAGTTACTTTTAACTTAAATATGTCAATAGGAAATGCAGAAACAACAGTACATAAAATCTTAAAATAAGAGTAGTTTATAAATTGAGAAAAATGAACTTAAACTATACATATTTAGTTAAAATTCAAAGTAATTTGACTAACTACATGATTAAAAAGTAATCCAGTGATATTGCTGTACTTGGTCATTCTATCCAGTAAAGACAATTATAAAAAAAGAGCAATTTACCAGTTGTCAGCAAATTTTCAGAAGGTTTTACACCTGTCATTTTTAATACTTGGAGAAACTTAGGGAGACTGTTCTTTTTATTTTACAAGTAAGGCAAGTCAGGTATAGAAGTTATGAAAGTAATTGAATTCCTGACCTTACTCTTTTAAATACAGATTTGTTTCTTTTTTTCCAATATAGAAGAACCTCTTTGTATTGCTAGTGTTCCGTATTTCAAACTAAGTTTACATGCATCACTGTAAGTCTACTCGTTGGTGTTACTTCAGTAAATTATTCATCACAATTTCTTTGTAGTTATTTAAATTTGGTTCACCAGACTACAAATATATCAAAACATTACATTTTCTCATCCTTTGGGATTGCTTACAAATTGCTGAAAATCTGACAGCTACTATCCATTGTATTCATACATATGCTTTTTATAAATTGTGTTTTGCCTATCTAATATCCTATGACCATTTCTTTATTATCTTAGGAATGGTTCCACTTGGCGTATTGTAACTCTGCTCTAACTCTACCTGGAGAGTTTTCGTTCTGGTGTAATATGGTGCATGGAGAAGGGAGGGAATCTAGTTAATCATCTAACTATCTTCACATACAGAATGTATCTAAGCTGAAAGCATTTTATTTTTGAAAGCAAATATGAACCTATGTTATTTGATAACGTATCAGCATCTTGTTACACAAATTTCTGGTCCTGAATTTGACTAATCAATTTAATCTTCCATTTTCCTTCTTTGTCTCTCTCTCTCTCTCTCTCTCACTTCTTTTTAGAAATATTGGATATTTTTTCTTAATTTGTACTTTTTATGTAAAAGATTTAGAGTATTAGGGGGTACACATATTTTGTTTGCATAGTTTGTTTTTGTATAGGTTGAGTATAATTTATACGTGTGCCCTTCAGCCAGATAGTGTATCCTATACCCAATCTGTGTGAATTTACCCAACCCTCTTAAACCCAGCTTGATTTTCAGTGAGGTTTACTTTCATATGATCTTAAACATTGATCAATTAGCTCAAAATTGATGAAACTTTGTATTGAGTATGTGTGTTTGTTTCTCCGTTTTTGTGTTGTTTCACTTTGAAGAATGGTTTTCAGTAATATCCAGCCATTTTTTTTTTGTTTGTTTTTTTAGTGACTGCATAGTGCTCCACAGTATGCATAGACCACATTTAATAATCCATTCATGTGTTGGTGGGCACTTTAGATTTTACACACTAAAATTTGCTTTTGAGTTGTACTTCTATAAATACTTAAGTGCAGGTGTCCTATTTTATAAATGACCTTTTATCCTTTGGGTATATACCCAGCCTGGGATTTCTGGATCAAATGATAAGTCTGCTTTAAGTTCTTTGAGGCATCTCCATTCCAGAGGTGGTGCTAGTTTGCAGTCCCACCAACGGTGTATGAGTTCCTTTCTCTCTGCATCCACACTACCATCTATTGTGTCGGGACTTTTTAATAGAAGCCATTCTCATTGGAGTTAGGTGATCTTTTATTGTGGTTTTGGTTTGCATTTCCCTAATGATTTGAGAGGTGAAGTGTATTTTTTCATGAGTTTGTTGGCCATTAGTATATCTTCATTTGAAAAACGTCTGTTCACATCTTTTGCCTACTTTTTAGTGGAACTTTTTCGTTGTTTCTTGCTAGTTTGCTTGAGTGTGTTGTAGATTCCAGTTATCAGTTCTTTATCAGAAACACAGCATGTGAATATTTTTTCCCATTCTGTGTGTTGTCTATTTGCTCTTTTGATGGTGTCTTTGGCTGTGCAGAAGCTTTTTGATTTGATTGGACCCTATTTATTTATTTTTGCTGTTGCTGTGATTATTTTGGAATCCTTTGCATAGGCTGATATCTGTAAGAGTTTTTCCAGCATTTTTTTCTAGGATTTTTATAGTTTCATGCCTTAGATATAATCTTTTATCTATCATGAATTACATTTTGTGAGTGGTGAGAGGTGCAAAATTCTGTTTCAGTCATTTGCATTTGGCTTTCCAGCTTTCTCAGCATCGTTTATTGAATAGATATTATTTTCCCCAGTGTATGTTTTTTATCTGTTTAGTCAAAAATCAGATGAGAATATAAGGATGATTTCATCTCTAGGTTTTCTGTTCTGATCCATAAGTCTATCTATGTCTCTTTAGGGTGGCCAGTACCATGCTGTTTTTAACACTATATAGCCTTGTAGTATAGTTGTTTAAATTATTAAATCATAGCTGTGTACATTAATGCAATCATGGGACACCATACATTGGTTTTATAGACCATTTGACACATTTTCATCACACTGGTTAACATAGCCTTCCTGGCATTTTCTTAGTTATTGTGTTAAGACATTTACATTCAACATTTACTAAGTTTCACATATATCCTTATAAGATGCACCGCAGGTGTAATCCCACCTATCACCCTTCCTCTGCCCATCTCCCCCGTCCCTTCCCTCCCTTTCCTCCTTCCCCCTATTCTTAGGTTATAACTGGGTTATAGCTTTCATGTGAAAGCCATAAATTAGTTTCATAGTTGGGCTGAGTACATTGGATACTTTTTCTTCCATTCTTGAGATACTTTACTAAGAAGAATATGTTCCAGCTCCATCCATGT
>CAUYPK010065956.1:0-12659 GCA_963574355.1 Loris lydekkerianus | reverse complement strand
TGTTTCCCCCCTGGGGGCGGGACTACGCACTCAGAAATCTCTCCTCAGAGGTCCCTCCTCAGAAGCAGCATAACAAAATCCAAACTTGGCAAAGAGCCACAGTATACAAAATAATGATAAGAGGCAAAGAGCCGCATTCATTTTGGCCGAGAGCCGTGTGTTCAGCACCCCTGCCCTATCTCATAATCCATTACCTTGAGGGTTAGGTGAGAGGTCAAAGACCAAAAATAAAAGATTATTCTGAAACATGAATGAAAAGAAATGGAATCCAGGTTCTGGGTTCTGGGCGCCAGGTTCTGGGCAACAGCAGCCTTTATTCCCACCTGGATGCAGGAAGCTGAGTTCGAGAAGGAAGTCAGCACATGGGTTAAGGTGGAGGATGGGGATTTTAAAAGGGTCGGAAGGGTAGGGGTTGGCAAATGTCCTTTCCTAGGTGGGACATTCTATGCATTCATTTCTTCCTGGGTGGGTCAGTTCTATTTGGGTGAGTCCCTCCATTTGACTCCATGATACATCCTGCTCTTTTTAGTCTATTATAAGGAGGCAGGATGATGGGCATGGTATCTCTTTGACTGCTTCCTGTGGGATAGGGGGCAGTGTGGGCTGCCTGTAAGGAAAATGGGAGGGTAAAGGGAATGATGTTTACAGGAGTATTCTTGGTTCTTCAGTCTGAACTGGTTGATATCCACATAGGGTGAGATATGAGTGGTTGTTTTTCAGGTGATTGCCTGGTCAATAAATTGGGAGATGAGGCGGAGGATACTGGTCTGAAACAGAGAATGAGAAAGATCATAATTAGTGGCACTATCATAGATGATAACAAAGGAGTCCATGATTTGAGCACCACAAGGTTGGAGTAATGTGAGGGTGCAGTAAATTACCATTAATTCCCACCATGGAGATCTATTTGTTTTAGAGGTCCTTTATAAGATGGAAGTGTAGAAAAAGTTGTCCCTGTGTCTATCAGAAAAGAGATTAGCTTACCTTGCAGTAGCAAAAATACCCGAAGTTCAAATTTCATGATTGTCCAGAGGTCATTCTGATTTTCCAGGAAACATCAGTCTTCCACATCTAGACTTAAAAGGTTGGGAAATTTTGCTAGGTCCTGGGAATAGCTGTGGAACAATATCTTCAGAAAGACCTGGGCAGTCAGACTTCCAGTGAGGACCTCCACAGGCTGCACACTGTTTCAGGGGAGGGTTTGGATTTGGGTACTGCTTTGCCCAAAGGCCTGGTTTGCTGCAATTAAAACACAGTCCTGGGGGAGATTTTGTTCTTTCAGAGTGCCCTGAGGAGTTTATAGAAGTAGCTGGGTTTGGTCCAATTGCAGTAGCCAATAACTGGAGTTCTGAGAGATCATGAGGTCTCACTGGGTACTCTGAGGGCCCTGAGGGGATTGTTGGAGGTCCCCACCCCCCCCAGATATCAGGTTAGACTGAGATAAAATGCATGTTAATAGGGTGGAGGTGAAAATATCATGTAAATCCTGCTAGGTCAGATCATATGATTGGGTTAGACATCTAAATTCTTGAGAGTATTTTGTGGGATCTGTGGAGAATGAGCCTAGTTTCAGACTTATGAGGGACAGGTCTGAGAGAGAAAAGGGAACAAGTACCTAATGATGCATTCCATTGCTGCAACCTCTCAAAGAGGGTTTAGAAGTTGTGGTGGTCCCAAAGTCGAGGGTCTAAAGGTGTGGCCAGATCTAGTATGAGATGGGGAAATTGGATTTGTCACGTTTCCCTCCCTGTCTGGGTCCAGCATGTTTCCTTCCCTGCTCCTCCCTGGGATGTCATCTTTCCTTTTCTGCTCCCAAGGACACCATCTTTCTTTCATCCATGTGCAGCTGAAGGAGGGTTGCGGCTGGTGGCGAAAGGGGAGATGGGGCAGAATTCTGTGGGTAGGAAGGAGGTTGAAGGTGGGGGTTATGGAGGGGCAGAAGGGGAGGGTTGTGTGCTGGGTTGAAGGAAGACAAAGAAGATTTAGAGGGCTCGGGGAGGGCTGGTTTGGCCTACAAAAGGAAAAATTGGGAAGGTTCATAATATGAACACAAAGAAGGAATGTTTTGGAGGAGGAGGAAGGCCTGGATGTAGGGGATCTCTGACCATTTGCCTAATTTCTGACATCCTCCCATGGGTCTGGGATACTCTTCTGTGAGGATTAATAGATCAAAGTTACCATTTTCAGGCCTTTGTGTGCCATTGTCTAGTGTGTACATAGGTTAAGCAATATTACAGAAAAAGATGAGGTGTTTAGGTTTAAGGTCAAGATAGAACCGCAGAGACTTGAGGTGAGTTAAAAGACAGCTTAAAGATAAAAAAGGGGAAATCCATGATTGAGTGGTCTCCATATTGGAAACTGGAGGTAAAAAAGCAAAGGAGGCTAAAATGAGGATGTAAAAAGCACTTGGGAGAAAGAAGGGGAAGGAGGTGGCTGAGACTGGGGTCAGTGCAATTCTATTTGGGCAGGTCCCTCCATTTGACTCTATCATTAGAATTTCGAAATATAAATTTGGGGGGGGGGTGTCAGAGAAAAACTTTCAGACCTTAACACTGATACAATAGACTTCATCAAATTTGAAAATGTTTGCTTTTTGAAAAATTCTGTTTAGAGAATTAAAACACAACAAGTGAAAGAAAATAGTTCCAAAGCATGCATCTGATATAAGACTGATATAAATATTTTGAAATACTTAAAGAACTCTTGAAACTCAATAATAAAAAAACTATTAACCCAATATTTAAAGTATAGTCTCCCAGTCTTTAGCCTGCCTTTCCATCTTCTTATGTTACCTTCTAGAAGTTTAATAGTTTTTAAATAATTTTTTGGGTAGAGATGGGGTCTTACAAGGTTGCTTAGGCTGGTATCAAACTCCTGGTCTCAAGCAGTCCTCCAACCTTGGCTTCCCAAAGGGCTAGGAGTACAGGGATGAGACATCATGCCCAGTCAATAGTTTTTGATTTTGAACTTAAATCTATGATTGATTTTGAGTTAATTTTTGCATATAGTGTGAGATGTGGATTGAAATCCACCCCCTGCTTTCTTTCTTATCTAATTGTTCTAGTACCATTTGTTGAAAAATATATTTTTCCCACTGAACTGCCTTTTTACCTTTGTCATAAAACCAGTTAATGTGAATCTATTTATGGAATATTTATTCTGTTACATTAATAATTATCTTTATTGTCTATCTTTATGCCATTTCCACACTCTGCTGATCATTTACACTTTATAATAAGATTCAAAATCAGGTTGAGTCAGTTCTCCAACTTTTTTTCCCCAAAGGTCTTTGGCTAATTTAGATATTTTCCATTTAATCTAAGGTTTAGAATTAGCTTGTCAATTGCGCACACACAAATAAAAAAAAGCCAGCTGGGATTTTTAACTTTACAAAAAACAGCCAGGAGTTTTAACTAAGATTGCATTAAACATATACATCAATTTGGACAGAATTGACATATAATGACATTGAGTCTTCAGTGTCATGAATGTAGCATATCTCTCTATTTAGGTATTAATTTATATCATCGATGTTTGATAGTTTTCAGAGTACCGATTTTACATATTTTTAAATCAGATTTATCCCTAAGTATGTCATATTTTTGTAGCCATTGTAAATGGTACTGTTTATAAATTCCAATTTATGATTATTTGTTATTAATATATAAAAAGAAAATTGATTTTTGCATATTTATCTCATATTCTACAACCTTGTTAAATTCACTTAGTAGTTTTAGTAACCTTTATTTTGGGGGGGAGAGTAAAATTCCATCAGATTTTCTAATTTTGTAGTTTCATACCCAGCCATGCAAATAGACACTTTTACTTTTTCCTTTTCAATCTACATGAATTTTATTTCTTGCCTAAGCTGATTGTGCTAAAAAGAACCTCCAGTATAATGTTGAATTGCAGTGATGAAAGGAGACAACCCTGTCTTGTTTTAGTGGATGTTCCTTATGAGATTGCAGAGGATTCCTTTTATTCCTATTTTTTTTTTCTAATCAGGAATAGATATAGGATTTTATCAAAATTTTTTTCCATCTACTGAGATTATTATATATTTTTTCTTTGTTGATACAGTGAATCATGTTGATTTTCTAATGTTAAACCAAACCAACTCTGCATTTTTAAATAAATCCTACTAGCAGGGGGCAGAGCATGATGGCAGATGGGAAGAAAGTTTAGCTGAGCCCTCCCAGAGCAAGAGGGCAGAGGAAGAGGGATGAAATCATATCATTCACAGATATACAAGCACTGAGGAAATTTGTCACAAGAAGACCAGCTCTACAGGAAATACTTACACCTATTCTCATTGAACACCACAATGGATCATCAGAGTAACATCTAGAAGCCAAAGGCCAGAAGTTAGCTTCCGCAATGGCACAAAGGAACTACACAACAAACTACATCACAATATGATGAACAGAATTCTACCACAATTATCGATATTTTCAATAAATGTCAATGGTTTGAATTCCCCACTGAAGAGGCACAGGCTGGCTGACTGAATTAAAAAAAACACAAGCCATCCATATGATGTCTCTAGGAGACACACCTAAGCCCTGACAGACAAATCAAGACTCAGGGTTAAGGGATGGAAAACAGTGTATCAAGCAAATGGAAATCAGAAGAAAGGAGGGGTTGCAATCTTATTCTCTTATCTTATTGTCAGATACAATTGAATTCAAAGCAACTTTAGTTAAATAAGTCAAAGATGGACACTTCATACTGGTCAAAGAAACAATACAACAAGAAGACATTTCAATTTTAAACATTTATGCAACTAACTTAAATGCTCCCAGATTTATGAAACAGACCTTGACTGTTGCAATATAATATCCCATAACACCTTAATAGTCAGAAACTTCAAACCCCTCTAACAAAACTGGAAAAATCCTCTAAACTGAGACTAAATAAGGATACAAACGTCTTAAACATGACCCTACCATTAAATGGGATTAATAGACATACAAAACATGCCATCCCAAAGTAAAAGAATATACTTTTTTTCTCAACAGCTCATGGCACATACTCCAAAATAGATTACATCCGAGGATACAAATCAAACCTCAGCAAAATTAAAGGAATAGAAATTATACCATGTCTCTTCTCAGATCACAAGGCCATAATGGTGAAACTCAACTCCAACAAAATTGTTCATCCCCACACAAAGTCTTGGAAACTAAACAACATTATCCTGAATGATAGTTGGGTTCAGGAAGAGATTCAAGAGGAATTTGTTAATTTCCTTAAACACAATAACAATGAAAATGCAAGTTACCAAAACCTCTGCAAAAGCAGTCCTGAGAGGAAAATTTATCATGCTAGATGCCTACCTTCAAAAAAACAGAACGTGAGCACATCAGCACACTCACAAATCACCTTATGGAAATGGAAAAAGAAGAACAATCTAACCCTAAACCCAACAGAAGAAATAAATAGCCAAAATTAAATCAGAGATTAATAAAATTGAAAGCAAAACAATCATTCAGACAATTAATGAAACAAAAAGTTGGTTTTTAAAAAAAGTATAAAAAATAGATAAACCCTTGGTCAGAATTACTAGAAACAGAAAAGTAAAATCTCTAGTAAACCATCGAAATGGGGGCAGAGGAAGAAATACTCTCCCCCTTTGCTGATGATATAATCTTATACTTAGAGAATACCAAAAACTCAATCACAAGACTCCTGAAAGTGATAAAAAAAAAAATACAGTAACGTCTCAGGATATAAAATCAAGGTCCACAAATTGGTAGCCTTTGTAAATGCTAATAACAGCTAATATGAGAAGCTAATCAAGGGCACAATACCCTTCTCAGTAGCTTCAAAGAAAATGAAATACCTAGGAATACACCTCATAAAAGAAGTGAAGGAAAACTACAAAATCCTAAGAAAAGAAATAGCAGAAGATATTAACAAATGGAAGAACATACTATGCTCATGGCTGGGAAGAATCAACATTGTTAAAATGTCTGTACTTCCCAGAGCAATCTACAGATTCAATACTATCCCTATTAAAATATCAACATCATACTTTCAAGACTTTTAAAAAATAATAATTCAATTTGTATGGAACTGGAAAAAAACTCATATAGCCAAGGCAATTCTTAGTTAAAAAAAAAAAAACAACAAAAAAAAAAACAAAGGCCAGGAGCATCAGCCTACCAGACTTTTGGCTGTACTACAAGGCTATAGTGATAAAAACAGCATGGTATTGGCACAAAAATAGAGACATAGACATTTGGAACCAAATAGAAAACCAGGAGATGAAACAAACATCTTACAGCCACTTAATCTTTGATAAACCAAACAAAAATATACACTGGGGAAAAGAAAACCCCCTCCCCTCCCACCCCATTCAATAAATGGTGCTGGAGAACTGGATATCCACATGTATAAGACTGAAACTGGACCCGCACCTTTCTTCACTCACAAAAATTGATTCAAAATGGATGAAAGACCTAAATCTAAGGCACAAAACAATTAAAATCCTCAAAGGGTGGGGAAAACACTGGCAGCTATAGGCCTTGGGAAGGACTTTATGAGGAAGACTTCCCTGGCAATTGCAACAACAACAAAAATCAACAAATGGGACTCAAACTGAAAAGTTTCTGTACAGCTAAGGAGACAACAACCAAAGCAAACAGACAACACACACATTGGAAAAGGATATTTGCATATTTTGATTCTGACAAAAAGCTTGATAACTAGGATCTCAAATGAATGAACATAAGAAGAGCCAACAATCCCTTAGATAACTGGGCAAGAGGGATGAGTAGAACCTTCTCTAAAGAAGACAGATGAACGGCTAACAAAATACGAAAAATTGCTCAGCATCCCTAATTATTAGAGAAATGCAAATCAAAACCACCCTGAGATACCATCTAACCCCAGTGAGAATGGCCCACATCACAAAATCTCAAAATTGCAAATGCTGGTATGGATGTGGAGAGAAGGGAACACTTTTACACTGCTGGTGGGACTGCAAACTAGTACAACCTTTTTGGAAGGACGTATGGAGAATCCTCAAAAAACTCAAGCTAGACCACCCATTTGATCCTGCAATTCCATTGCTGGACATCTACTCTGAAGAAAAAAAAATCCTTTTACCACAGGGACACTTGCACTAGACTATTTATTGCAGCTCAATTTATAATGGCCAAAATGTGGAAACAGATTAAAAAAAAAGTGGAACAGCCTAAATGCCCACCAACCCAGGAATGGATTAACAAGCTGTGATATATGTATACCATGGAACACTATTCAGCCACTAAAAAGATGGAGACTTTACATCTTTTGTTATTAACCTGGATGGATGTGGAACACATTATTCTTAGTAAAGCATCACAAGAATGGAGAAGCAAGAATCCTGTGTACTCAATTCTGATATGAGGACAATTAAGGTCTCAGTGCACGGTGGGGGTGGGGCTGGGGGCTGGGGAGAGCTGAGAAAGGGAAGGAGGGAAGGGGTGGGGGGACTAGGGGTATGGTACACCTTTTGGGGGCAGGATACGATTATAAGAGGGTCCTTATCTAACAAAAGCAATCAATGTAATCTGGTTCTGTGTACCTTCAATGAATCCCCAACAATAAAATAATAATAATAATAATAATAATAATAATAAAAATAAAATAAGTAAATAAGCAAATCTTATAAGCCTTTTAATTTTTAAATATATATTATTGGATTCAGTTTGCTAAAATTTTATTTAGAATTTTTGTCTACTTGTTATACCAACTTGTGATAAAGGGGTATAGATATCTCTGACTATAGTTTTGGACTTATCCATTTTTCTGTTCAGTTTCATTGATCTTTGCCTCAGACATTTTTAAGCTATATTTTTAGGTACAAAAATGATTAGGATTTTTATGTACTCTTCAGGAATTGACTTCTTTATCATTATGAAACTTCTTTATCTTTAGTAACAGTCTTTGCTCTGAAGTGTACATTGTATGATATTAATAAAGTTATAATAGTGTATCCATACACACACACATATTATAGACACACATGCATATATATGTACAGATATATACACACACTCATCTGCATACACATATATAGTCCTGAATGGCAGAAGATGGTTGGATTTTGTTTTCTTATTCAATAAGTATAAGCAAGGATCTCCAAAAGATATTTAAATAATAAAAACTTAAATAACTGATATTATCTAATTTTTTTAGTATCTGTATTTTCATCTGATAACCTGTTTTCTTGTACCTAGAGGACTACTTTTAACACCTTTTTTATGCTGGTGGTGAATTTTTTCAGCTTTTGTATGTTTGAAAAATGGATTATTTTGCCAGAATTTTGAGATATTTTTACTAGGTTCTTATGTCTATGTACCAATCTTTCTTTTAGTACTTTTAGAATGCTTTTCCCTGTTTCTGCTTTCCAGTAAGAAATCTGCTCTCATCCCTATTTTAGTGTTTTTACATAAAAAAGTCTTTATTTCCCTCTAGCTGATTTTAAGATGTTCTCTGTCTCATCATTTTTGAGCAGGCTGATGTTCACTGAACTTCTCAATTGTGGGGCTTTATAGTGTTCATAAAATTCGGGAGATCTTTTTCAATATTATTTCTTTAAATATGTTTATTTTCCTCCAGCCTCCTCTCCTTTAGAGATTCCAGTTACACTAAAATTAGGCTCCTTGAAGTTTACCCACAGTTAACTGTTACTCTTTTCTCTTTTGAAAGATTTTTCTCTGTATGCCAGTTTGTATATTTTCTATTTCTCTACCTTCAAGTTCATTAATCTTTATTTCTGCAATATCTAATCTGCTGTCAATCCCACCCAGGGCACTTTGCACCTCAGATTTTATAATTTACATATCTAGAAGTTTTATTTGAATCTTTTTTATAACCTCCCATGTCTCTACTAACTTTTTGAACATCTGTAATAGGGCTATACTGACATTTCATTTTATTGTATATTTATATGGTATACAAATAATGTTTTAATGTACTAACACATAATGAAATGATTACTGTAGTCAAGCAAATTAACATATCTATCATCTCATATAGTTACCTCCTCCCTTTTGGAATGTAGCAAGAGCTCTTAATTCTACTCACTTAGCAAAAAATCTGAATACAATGCAATATTATTAACTATAATTCTCAGGTTGTATATTGGGTCTCTATACTTATGTATCTACATTTCTGCAACTTTGTATCCTTTAATGTGCGTATCTTCACTTGCTCCCTCCCCTTTCCTCTAGGAACCACCATTTATTCTCTGTTGTATATTTTACTTTTCAAAAAGGATCCACCTATAAATGATCTCTGCCTTACTTCTGTTCCCTCCAGCCCCTGATAATCACCATTTTCCTCTCTGCTTCTCTAAGTTGAACTATTTTAGATTCCACATTTAAGTGAGATCATGCACTATTTGTTGTGGTGTATCTGGCCTAGTTCATTCAACATAATGTTCTACAGATTCATACACATTGTGGTAAATGGAAAGATCTTCTTTTTCGTTAAAGAATATTATATTTATTTAGGAATAGGGCATGCAAGGGGAATATACATGCCATGGCAAATAATATGTGTATTTGGGGAGGTAAATGAAGACAAAAATTTTAAAAGAAAAAAATTAGAAGGATCATATAATTGTTTTGATATAATTATTAGCTTCAGGGATCAATAACAAGAGTGATGCCACACTGAGACTAGACAGGCGAATGTCCTGACAGAAGTAAGTTTTGTATACACAGTTTTACAGAGTCTTTGTAATAATTTTTGTTACGGGGCATTTATTCCTGTGAACTCTCTCTTCATAGCCTTCTCTAGCTCTATTTCTCAGGTGTTTTTTTGATTTGTTTGCTTTTTCCCATATGTCTTGATTTTTATTCTAACAACTTTCATAGTTTTGGTTGCTTGATTTTTATTCTCATTATGGGTCATATTTTTTTTTTCTGTTTCTTTGTGAGATTGGCGATTCGTAAATTGGCTCCAGGCATAGTGAATTTTACGTTAATAAATGCTGGACATTTTTGTATTCCTATAAACAATCTTAATCTTTTGGAGGGGGTGCAATTAAGATACTTGGAAGCTATTTCTTTGTGTGTGTCTGGTTTTTAAGGTTTCTTTATCTAAGATCTGAGAAGCATTTAGTGTAAGGTTAATTATTTCCCAGTCCTGGACTGAGATACTCCATGTACTCTACTCGAAGCTTCATCAGTTATGAGGCTTTTTACTCTGGCTGGTGGGATAGGCTCCCTTTCTGGCCCTGAATGAACTCCAAAGACCCTTAACCCCTCAGGGTGGGAGGTCATTTCCTGGCTTCAGTAGCTTCCTCACACACATACATGGATCAGCATTCTTCTGCATGCACCGGAGTCCTCTCTCTGGGCAGGTGTGTCATCTGTGTTACCTGTATAGCAATTCCGGCCTCCTTGGCCTCTGGACTTTGAGCTTAACCTCCTCAACTCAGAGAATCCAGTGCTTCCACTCCCTGTGTGTTGGCCTGATAGCTCTTTCCAGTAATTAACAGGGGCAATTTTAGGGCTCAACCTCATTGTTTCCTATGTCTCAAGGATTGCTTTCCTCCATTGCCCAATGTCCATTATCTTAAAAATCATGTTTCATGCATTTTATAACTACTTAAAAGGGATGGTAAGTCTGGTCTCTGTTACTCCAATTTTGCTAACACTGAAAGTCCCACTTCCCCAAGGACTTTAAGGGAATCCAGAGTTTTATAACATTATATTCAAAATGTGCAGAATGTAATTTAAGATGATTGATATAGAGATAAAGAATAAAGAAAAATCTCAACAACTGATAGGGAAAGATACTCAGTGGCTGGCTATCGTATGCTAATCTGAATCGTGGCAATCCAAATATAAGAAAAACCTTTAAGAAGCTGTAATAACTGTGTTTATGAAGTGAGGCTGGACGCTTAAAACAAATGGAGGACAGTAATTCTTGGGAGAAATAGAAACTATATAAAAGAACAACTTGAGCATTTTTAGAATTAAAAAAATAAAATAATAACAGCAAAATACATGAACTGGAATTTATAAACAGGGAGATAGAGCAATAGAAATTATCCAAACTGAACAACACAGAAAAGGTATGTATTAAAAAAAAAAAACAAACATACTATAACATAATCTCAAGAACCTATGAAATAGTTTTAAAATGTCTAACACTCATGCCAGTTGAGTCTCAGAAGAACTGATTAGTGAGACCAAATATTTGAAGAAATAATTGGCTGAAATATTTCCAAATTTGGCAAAAGACATAATTTTATAGATTTAAGAAACTTTAAAACCCCCTAACTAAACTCAAAGGAAATCATGCCTAGATACATCTTAATCAAATTGCTAAAAATCAATGTTTAAAAAAATCTCAAAAGCTGCTAGAGAAAAAAAATGACATGGTACATTTGAATAACACAGTATTTTTTTGTGTGTGGATACAGCATCTATTCTTTTATTATTAAATCATAAGCACATAGATCATGTATACATTAATGCATTTATGGGGTACAATGTGCTAATTTCATATGGAATTAGGAATGCTTACATCACACTGGTTAATATATACCTCATCTAGCTTACTTAATTATTGTGTTAAGACATTATCTATACTAATAGATATGACATGTACCCTTGCATTATGCACCACAGGTGTGATCCTACCATTCACCCTCCCTTGATCTGACCTCCCTTTTGTCCTGATCCCCTCCTCTTTCCTTCATCCTGGGCCATAGTTGTGATCTATTTTTCATTTGAAAGTATGAGTAATTATAAATTGGTTTCATAATAGTACTGAGTACATTGGATATTTTTTCTTCCACTCTTGAGATACTTTACTAAGTAGGATATGTTCCAGCTCCATCCATGTAAACATAAAAGAGGTAAAGTCTCTATCTTTTTTAAGGCTGCATAATATTCCATGGTATGTATGTATGTATGTGTATGTATATATATATATATATATATATACATACACACACACATATATATATCTATATATATATATATATATATACATACACATATATATTTTAAGGCTGCATAATATTCCATGGTATGTATGTATGTATATACATAAACAATTTATTAATCCATTCATGGGTCGATGGGCACTTGGGCTTCATACATGAGATGTATGTATATATATATAAACAATTTATTAATCCATTCATGGGTCGATGGGCACTTGGGCTTCTTCCATGATGTGGCTATTATGAATTGAGCTGCAATGAACAATCTGGTGCAAATATCTTTGTTATAAAGTGATTTTTGGTCTTTTGGATATATACCTAGTAGAGGAATTGCAGGATTAAATGTCAGGTCTACTTTTAGATCCTTAACTATTCCCCATACTTCTTTCCAAAAGGGATGTATTAACTTGCACTCCCACCAGCAGTGCAGAAGTGTTCCCTTTAAGACTTTTTTTTTTTTTTTTTTTTTTTTTTTGCGTTTTTTGGTGGGGCTGGGTTCAAACCCACCACTTCTGGCATATGGGGCCGGTACCCTACTCCTTTGAGCTACAGGCACTGCCCAGAAGTGTTCTCTTTTCTACACATCCATGCCAACAAATGTAGTTTTGGGATTTTGTTATGTGATCCACTCTTACTGGAGTTAGATGATATCTCAAAATGTTTTCGATTTGCATTTCTTTGATGATTAAAGATGATGAGCATTTTT
>CAUYPK010065955.1:0-38160 GCA_963574355.1 Loris lydekkerianus | reverse complement strand
TCCCTCCTCAGAAGCAGCATAACAAAATCCAAACTTGGCAAAGAGCCACAGTATACAAAATAATGATAAGAGGCAAAGAGCCGCATTCATTTTGGCCGGGAGCCGCATGCAGCTCGAGAGCCACGTGTTCGCCACCCCTGTTCTTGGCCATTTGCTTATCTTCTTTTGAATAATTTTTATTCATGAAAAGATTGCAGTTGACAGAGGAAAACATCAGAACTTGTCATAGGGGAGGGAAAGTGCCTGAGCTTTCTCCTAACATCCTGTTTCTCTTTCTAACGAGTGGTAGTGTAGGCTGAGCAGGGTCAAACCCCATCTCTAAAAAATAGCTGGCTGTTGTGGCAGATGCCTGTAGTCCCATCTACTTGGGAGGCTGAGGCAAGAGAATTGCTTGAGCCAAGAGTTTGAGGGTGTTGTGAGCTGTAACGCCATGGCACTCTACCAAGGGTGACAAAGTGAGACTCTGTTTCAAAAAAATAAAATAGCAGTGGTGATGGACATTCATATCTCTTTGATCTGGAGACACCCATTTCCTTCACCCTGAGAGGGAGACATCTACTGCACTGCTGCTACCATTTTCTTCCTGGAACCCATTTTAACCTTAAGTTCTATAACTTCACAATTTTTCAAGAGAAAAAGAAAAGGAATAATATTAAGTATGTGGCAACTCTTTTCAATTGGTCAAATTTTGGGTGGTAATGAGGGTACATGGAGGGAGGTCACATGAGAATGATCATTTAGACTCAAAGATATTAGAAGTGGTAAGGGTTTTGTCTGTTTTAATAACCTAGGCTTTACTTTTTATAGATGGCGGAAAAAAATGGGTTACTTACCCAAGATTACTGAGTGATAGTGGCTGTGTTTATACTAATCAGAAAGCCTTCTAGACTGGTTACTAGGTGAGCTTTCCATTAGAGCTACAAAATAGCACACAAGAAATGCCACAAACTACAGAGTTGAATTCCTACTGGCCCGAGCATTGTGAGCATTGTAAGGCAAGCTGGTTTCATAGAATGGAGTGAGGGGAACTATTCTATACATTCCCTTTGTCACACCCTGATCCCTTCACTGCCAGACTGGATTGCCCAGGTGAGCAGGGCAAGGGAAGATGTCATTACAAGTTTACCACTTCCAGTGGAGGTGCCACCTTGGAAATAGGCCTGCAGAATCTTCTTGGGGACCTGACTGGTATTAAATCAGGAACACTGCTGCTCCTAAATGTATCCCATTCCTGTTTGGGGATGTTTAAAGATGACAGAGTTTCTCGTAGCTCAGAATTTCTGTTTATGTCTCTCCCTTTTACCCTCTGGGGATCCCTAAAAGCAAAAGTGTCTGTCCCAGGTGGCTATTTTGTCCTGATGCATTTCTCTACCTGACTAACCAAAGCTCAGTGGCATGGCTGTGTGACCTGCCAAGTCTGCTATACACTGCTCTCTGCTTGCAAACAGCAGCCTGGCTTTCCAGATAGCATAGTTCGGTGCCTACATCTGAGTCCTGGGCATGGCTGCCTCAACTTGCTTGACCTTCTTCTTCCATTCAGAAACATAACTAGTTGTCCAGAGACAATCACAAAGATGGCTGTCACCGAGATCTGCAGCTGGGGAACCAGGAATCGGCTCTGTCTCTGTGAAGGGCCCCGAGCTCTATGCTCAGCGGCCTGTACAGCAGATGCACATATGACACAGGGGTGGGAGGGGCAGGGAAAGGGAGCAGGGCAGCTAAATCACCTCACCATCATCTTCCTTCTTCATCCTCAGAAGCCAATGAAGTTCTCCCAAATGGGAAACTTTTCTTAAACCAGAACTCTGCAAGTGAGCCAAGAAACTGAAATATTAATCAATCAAAAATATCAAGGGCAACCATGTTCTTAATTTATAACATTAGTGGGAGCTCCTTGGAAGCTCATTATCACTGAGATGGTGCTGGTGCTGGTAGAAATTCATGGGAGACAGAGGAGCTGGAGAAACCCTTCTCAGTCCCCAGAGATTCAAGAGGTCTCTTTTCTTTGCCTGAATCAGGATATACCCACCTGGATCACTCCCAGAGCCGCAAGCTTATTTGCCTCTGACTCACAGGAATTAAATTCCATTATCTGTTCAGCTTCTAGGTCTAGAGGTGTGTTTAGGTAAGCCATAAGCATCAGCTCTGCTAAAGGATTTTTGACTAATGTGCACTGTTGTTGAATCACCGTAGATTTTCACACACTCATAATTACTCTTTAGAAGTAGCATATATTCACTGTTATCCGCAGATGAGAGGAGCAAAGAGAACAATGTCATTTCACTGGTTTATTCTAAAAGATGAGAGCAATTTGTGACCTAGTTTTTTGAGTACCCTGAATTCCCTTGAGACTGAAGAAAAGAACATGGCCTTGAAAGGCTGAAATGAGGATGAAATGAGAAAATAAAATGTCCCCGCAGCCCGCAAGTCCTTGCCTCACTTCCCTGAGGAGTACTGCAGGGGAGGGCAGTATTTACTCACCATGTGAGGCCTAATGGTACACAGGAAAATAGAAGAATTATTCATATAGAAGATTATAATGTATCTAACCAATCTCGTCATTATATATAGACTTCATTTGTTATGGAACAGGTCATTTTGTTTTTCAGTCTGCTCTAAAT
The DNA here is from genome assembly GCA_963574355.1 of Loris lydekkerianus. NCBI lineage: Eukaryota > Metazoa > Chordata > Mammalia > Primates > Lorisidae > Loris > Loris lydekkerianus. The sequence continues at coordinate 35,539 of CAUYPK010065955.1, read as the reverse complement.
TCCTTGTTAAGTGATGTCTAATTCACATGTGACTTTTAAATCATGGATCTAAGTAACAGTAAAATTGAGTTTTCAGAGGACACACAAACCCTCTTCACATTTAAAGGGGAAAAAGTTAAATAGCTCCTTCTGTGTCCATACTGAGCCAGGAACAAAACAGACATGAAATTCTGATAGGTGATCGAAGAATCCCAAATGATGGAGTCTAGACCCCTTACTCACACCATTCAATATCCCTGATCCACATGTGAATAACTGATTTTCTGAACATATAAAGGCAACACAGCATTTTAGTCTGGGGTCCATATATACTCTCTTAGTAACCTCCTAAGTTAAGCTGTTCCTATCAGTGGGCATGGGAATTTTCTGTGTAATTGGGAACATGGGGAGAAATTCTGGTTAAAAAAAGAAGAAGAAGGGCAGAGTAAAGGTGGAGAGAGACAGAGGGCATAGTACAAAATCCTTTTCCACATTTCTCCATTCATGACAATGGATACTCTGTCCTCACCCTCCTAATTGCTAATATTTGCTGTTTTATAGTTAAGGGATATTACTAGTCAAAAGGCCGCTAGGCACTCTAGCAATACTATGCTTTTCTTTCCATTTCACAGGAGGCCTAGAAAGAGGGGATGATTGCATAAAAGTATCACAACTCCTCTGTTGTGCAAGCAAAGTCAGTACACAGTCTTGAACTTCTGGTCTAGAGCCATCTCTGATGCAGCATCTCTCTTCACAGGAGCCTATAACCCAGGAACAGGAGCCCTTACAGTCAGAAAATCCCTCAAGCTCCAAAGAAATGAAATAAAAAATGGAAAATTGAATAAGTGACAGAATAATGGAGAGATGGTTGCCCTGTACCTATACTAATGCAACTTAACAGCTTTCCAAAGTGCCAGTGAGATGACAGCAGAGTCCCCTTGCACGGGGTCTGGCCATGCCCTGTCTGCTCTGCCTCCCATAGTGTGGGTGGCAATAGTGTGTGTGTGCACCAGTGTGACCTGCTTGCCACTCATTCCCTATTGAGTGTGACAAGCAACTTCTTTCTTTTGTATCCCCTACTCTAACAGGGATTTTGGGCAAGTTGAACACACATCCCTGAGTCAGGATCCTTTGCATTTATGTTGGCTCTGTAATAAGAGATGTATATTTTTATGAAACCAAAATATGTATGGCCTGAATTAAAGGTCAGCATCATGATTCCCATAAATTCTAAGTAATTGCATGCGAGGTGAGCAGGGTGAAAGCAGGAGTGAAATGATAGATTGTGTGGCAACTAGTTGTTTCTACTTGAGGATGGTCTTACTACTCCCTACCCAAACCAAACCTGTTCAAGGTTGGGAAAGCTAATTTGATCAGAGTTGCTATGGGAACAGAAAGGAGTTCCTGAAAATGTAACAATAATTGCCGGCATCTACAAGAGCAGCAGCTTTCTACTTCAAGATCCTTCTGCATGTCTCTATGAAACTGCTATTAGCAAATGGGTGTCAAAAGTCATTCCCATGCAAATTGCAGTGTGAAGTGTCACTCGACTGAGCTGATTTCCTAAAGGAAAAAAATGTAATTGTTTGTGGACTTGACTTCTTTCTACCTAGTCTGGTTTGGCTGCCTAGGAGAGGATCCGAAGGTTGCCTCTCTCATTAGACATGAATCTCAAGGCCCATGTGGGTCAGGCTAGGAAATGCACATTTGCATAAGGTCAGAGGGCACAGCTCTGTTTCTTAAGCTTAGGAAACACCTAACAAAAACTGGAAATGTCATGGTCATTTTGGCCTAATGAAATGTGTTTTAGAGGAGGTAGTGTTCATAATTTCAAAGTTCAAAGAATTGGTTGGGCACAGTGGCTCACATCTTTAAGCCTTGCACTCTGACAGGGCAAGGCAGGAAGATGCAGGCATCAAGCAGAGATTTGTGAACTTGCTAGTAATGCAGAAGCTCAGGTTCTTCCCCAGACTTATTGGATCAGAACCCACATTTTAGCAAGATCTCTGGGTGACTCGTTTGCTCACTAAAGTTTGGAAAGCACTGGTCTGGTCTGCCTTCTTAATTTCACAGATAAGATGACTGAGGTCTGGAGAGAAGTAACTTATTCAGGGTCCCACTAACGGTCAGTAATAGAACAACAAGATCCCAGCATCTCTGGGAGCAAGGCATTGTCATTATCCATGCAGCTGCAGGCAGAATGTTATAAGTCAAATTTTAGAAAATCCAAGAATTTCTGGCCTTGTCCCTCATTTTGTCATCTCAAGTACTGTCCCAATTCCAGTCTCAAATTTTCACCTCTGGCTGGCCCTGGTGTGCTCAGATAGACCAGTCTGAACACCAATTCTGGGAGCTCTCCATTGGGCTGAGAAAGTAGCCGATAATAGCTTTGCTCTAGTCTTTGCCCTTCCTGTCTTTTCTTTCAAGGCCCCCAACAGGGGACAATCAGTAAGTCTTTGTGAATTACTCCAAAGAGGAAAAGCTTTTCTCATTTTCTGAAAACTAGAAGCAAGGCTTTTTCCTGATGATTATATGAATAAATAAGCAAAAACCAACAGGAGACCTAACAAGGGTGAGGTGCTGTAGGCCTTCTCAGGGTTCACCAGGCAAATCTCTCCCTTGGCTGGAAGGGGTTTGGACCAGTGTTCCATGTTTCCCATGTGAATCAGTGGGTGTGAGTGAGAGTGGACTGTGATTGTTCTCGTCCCCTCCCTCAGTACCCTCTGCTTCATTTCATCCCAAAGACAAGCCTGTGAAGGACCCAGTGATGAGTGACGCCATTTTGGGCTTTTAGGCTTTCATCCTCCATTTGGAGAAAACCTGAAAGCTCCTAGTTTCATTTCTTAGTAAACCACACTCCTCCCTATCTCCCAGGATGCATCCCTATCTCCTGGAGTGCATCAGCCCTCCACCCCCACCCCAGCCATTAAGATTGGCAGGATCCTATCAGCTTTGCTTCCCACACCCCTCATAAAAACCCCACATGCAACAAGCACAGAGCCCTCGATCCCAGCTGCATCTGGGGGTGCCGACAGCCTAGGCTCAAGCTTCAGTAAACACCCTCATATGATTGCATAGGTGTCTGGCTCTCTCGTGTGGTCATTGGGGACCCCGATTCTCAGGTGTAACACCTGCTAGAAAGCTCTGCACACCCTGCTTCCAGATACAAGAGATGCCTGAGAACATAATAATTTCCTGTAACTCTCCAAGCTGGGCAGAAGCTTAGCATCTTTCATCTCTACTACCTCAGTTCTCATGTAGATGCCTGTGTTGACTGATCTAGGATGACTAATCATCAGACTATTCCCTGAACTCAATTCATTCCTTCCCAATTCCTTACCTTTGTTCTAGTCATTTGTTCTTATATCCACCACTGCATAACAGATCACCCCAAGACTTAGTGGTTTAACATAATAGTAGTTTCATCATCGCTATGGTTTCACTAATTGACTGGGCCTCCAGCTTGGCATTTTTGCATGAAGTCCACTGGAGCTGCAGTCACCAATGACTTGACGACTAGCAATAGCCAAGGATCACTCATCCGCATGCATGCCTTGGCAGGAAAGGATAGCAAACTGGGTTCCAAGCTGTTGGTAGGGCTGGGTATCACCTCTCTTTCTCTCTTCCTCTCTTTACCTGGCCTTTCCAGGTATTTTCTCCAGCAAGACAGACTCTTTACATGGCAGCTAAGGGCTCCCAAGACCACAAAAGCAAAGCTTCCACACTTTTTCGAGGCACACTGACGCTTCCCCCACGTTCCATTAGTAAAGATGAGTCACAGGGGAAGCCCAGAGACTGTCAATCATGGGATTTTCAAAAAGTATTCTGGGAACACTCTGTTCCTTTCTTTTTGCTAATCCTTTTCTCTTACCTGCTTCAGAGCTAGAGTTCTTAATCTGGAAGTCATGAGTGGATTTCAAGAGAGTCTATCAACATGTAGAAATTGTTTTCTTATACATATTTCAAGTCACGATGCCTATGTATACCTGTCAAGGAAAAGGATCCCAGCTTTCGTCATCTTCTCAAAGGGAGGATCCATGACCCAAAGGAGGCAGCTCAGGAATGATGAGTGAGTCACACCTGAGTCTACATCCCATCTGCTCAGGATTTATGTGTTGATGGGGAGTCTTTGGATAATGCGTGGTATGTGTTTATAGTGCATCTCACTAACTAGTTTTGCAATTCTACTGAGGCAAGAGCCATATATCTTATTTTTGAGACTCCTGAGTTTTAACAAAGTATTTGAAGTAATGGATGCTGCATAAGATGTGTAGGCTGATTTTCTATAAAGAACTTATCTGGGTGTTGATGGAAGAAGAATATAGACACAGCAACCATGACTAACATCATCCTTATTGTATTCTGTGTCATCCTTTCTAGTGTGATTAAAATTTTTTGTATTATTTGATATTTACCTAGTTTGAATCTACAAGGTCAGTAGAACATGGTTATTATATTAATAATATTATTTTGCACTAAAGAAACTGGAGTTTGCATAATTTCTCTCAAGGATTTAGAGTTAGTTAGAGAAGGATCTAGGGCTGTAGTCCAATTCTCCTGATTTCCACTCTCCTGGGCTGTGTATCTTGAGCCTCTGTAATGAGGAGGAGTGAGCACAAGAGAGACAGATGGATAAACCAGAATAAGAAGGGTAAGAATTCAAGCTTTAGTGCACATCAAGATTACTTGAAGTGCTTGTAAAACCACAGATTGTCAGCACCACCACAAGAGTTTTTAATTCAGTAGGGGACACAAAGAATTTTCATTTTTAATAAATTTCTTGGTAATGTTGGTGTTGCTGGTTGATCTGGGGACCATGTTATAAGAGCTCCTGGTCTAGTGTATAGTCATACATGATAAGAGAAATTCCCCTGAGCCTACTTCTTCCATTAATATTCTATTCTCTGATGTCCAGGATATGGTGACTGCTGGTTTCTGGTTTGTATTTTTATGCTCCAAAGAGAGTAGTTGGGAACCCTTTCCTTGTCCCAAATGAACACATACAAAAACTTTCACATACCATCCTCCCCTCTGGAATGAAGGAGATGAGCCCCACCACTCCTCCACTTTTCATTGCCCTTAGAAGCCTGAGATAGGAAACTCAAGAGGAAAGGTCAGTAAAATGGGCCTTCCAGAGTGAGGAAATGTGTCTGTGTGGCATCCTCTTACCTCTGACAGGCAATGGTTGTTTGCATCAGAGTTTGAGAATTATGCTTATCAGGTTGTTTGTATCTTAATAATAGAATAGAATATATTAAGAAATAATTTTTTAAAAGTATATTCCATCCAGATATGTTTACTTGCCTGGAAACTATTTCATTACCAATTTTGCAGAAGAGATGGATGCTCTTTATTTCTTAATAAGCATGTTTATTTGCTCATCCTTCCAGAACTAGGGCTTGCACAATCCCTATCTTTGAATTCAAAAAATTTCCTGAAGGATTTATTTGAGGCTGGTGGTCTGACAGACTCTTCATTAATGAAAAGGCGGAAGGGAAATGGGTCCAGTGATATGGCATGATGGAACTTTCCTTTTCGGCCTTAAGATTATGCTGTGGTGTGCAAAGCATACTTTGGGGGCCATTATTTGTCCCTTGTCTCTTTAAAAGCTCAGACTGTCATGAGATTTTTTGAAAGCGTTTATCATTTGCGTTGGGAAAGGTTAATGTATTCTTCCCAAATATAAGCTCCTGTTTATGCAAAAGCATGTCTCTCCTATTTGCCCTGCAAGAGCTCTGGTTCAAGCCTGCATTTGAAAACTGATGGTCTCAGGTAGATATGAAAGGCTTTCTAGGGCAGAGCACACTGTTGTTAATGCAATAGAGAGGGGTCTTAGGTAGTCAAAAGCATCAAGAAGTGAACTGGTCTTTAGCAAATAGAACATTTCAATTCCTATTAAATGTTCCTGTGTGATTAGGGGGAATAGCAGTTTTTCCAGATCATTATGCAGGCAAGAACACTTTTCTACGTAGGGCGTCAAGGAGTGAGGAGAACTGCTAGACGTATACAATTGCTTGTTAACAGAACCAGTAGCCCGTTCAGAATGATTTCAGGGCCTTCCTCAGCACTGGTCCACTACTAAGAGTCCAGGAGTAGAGAGGGGAGACCAAAACAAGTCAAACTTTCCAGATGAGAAAACTGAGGCACGATGGAAGAGAGAGGGTTTCAAAGGATCACACTTTACAATTTAAGACAGAGCTGAGTTCTGGAGATCCCATAAAATTTTTTAAAATAGAAATAGAACCAAGTTTTCATAATTTCCATCAGTTGTCCCCAGTAAAAAGAATTCAAGAATGTGGTCATATCTATTCACTTGACTAAGAAGGAAACAAACATTTGTAGAGATTAAATCATAGCGCCTATGACTTATGGCTCTTTGAAGTAGAGTCTGGACAAAATCCAAGTATCTTGAATCCTACTTTGATGTTCAAGCCACACCTGTTCTCCTCTGGGTTTAAACAACCATCATGTGAAAAATTATGCCCAATAATGAGAAAGATGATTTTGTAATCAAACAGATACTTTCATGGTGTGACTTAAAGAAGTAAATTCCTTGCCCCAAATATCTGTCCTAAGGCTTATGAGTTCATCATTGGAGTTTTACCCTTAACGTCTCAAGGCCTTTTGTTCTCATGTTTCTCTAGGCCAAAACTTCTAGACCTAAATCTTAGCAATTTTCCCCTTTAGCTTTTAATCATCAGCTGCAAGTAAGACCCTGAAGGAATGAAACTGGCAACACTAAAGCAGCAAAAAATAATAATTAAAGAAAGATAGGTGGGGCCAAAACAGACCTCTCAAGGTGTGTAGGTTTTTTCTTCTTTGTATGTCCACCTCTGTGTTAGAACCTAGGCTTCTGAAAAGCCCGGACTCCCTCAATAAATAGTCTTGACTTGCAAAGGGTTTATGTTCTGAGCTGCTTGACCACAGAGCAGTTAGGGTGGGTGGAGACTAAATCATGAGTCCCTGGTTCAGGCCCATGGACTTCATGGGATGTGAGGGTCCCAGAGCAGGGCCTATAATACATACCTCTCTACCCCGGGGCATATAGTAGATACCTCTTTACCCCCACATATTTACACCTACCCAGGGTGTGAAACAATTTAAATTATTACCAGAGAGATTAAAAAAAAAACAAACAAAACACTCCTCAGTGAAAGGCAGTATGAGGTGCAAATATGGAAGAAAAAGGGAAATCCTTTGCTAGGGGAGGTGGAAGCATTTACAGAGTGAGAGTATTGCCTAAATCATCTTCTGCCCAGACAGATGACTCCCTGAATCCAGAGCATTACCCCAAGGTGCTAAACCTGCAAAATGGCTCAGGATTTTAGGAACACCTTTCCCTTTCAGGTTAAGTCCCACCTACCAGAGATGCTAGTGTAAGAGGCAATAGCAGGTAATAAGGTAAGCACAGGAAGGTAGACCTGCATACAAGTTCAGAGTCATCTTTACTTACTGAGTGACTTGACTCATGCACATCCTTCAGCACATACTCTAACAGAACATTTGTTCCCAGGAACATTGCCCAATCTACCAATATGTGTTTCCTCATGTGTAAAATTGGAATCGTGTATCATTTTATTAATGCTCTGTAGGACTACCTGGGAATTGAATGAGATAACATTGGTGGTCCCAACCTACTGCAAGTAGGTAAGAACTGACAATAGGTTACAATGGTTACAATAGTTACAACTCATAATAGTTCTTACCTACTTATAATAGTTCTTAACGTTAGAGCTATTATTTTGGTGATGTGTATTATTTCATCCTTTAAAGAGGTTGTTAAAAATCAGGGTCAACGTCTTATTCGTCTTTACTTTCCAGCCCCTGTCAGAATAACTTATACATATCCATCTTTCAATTCATGTTTGTAGAAATAAATAGTAGTTGGGAGTTAACATATTGTTGTGATAGATAAATATGTAATCTCTGAACTCAAAGAAATCTTTGAGAACCAGGAAAAAGGAAGCAAGCCATGTATGTGGTGACCTGTATGTGTGTGTATATTTGTGTGGTGACGGGTGAAAAGACAAGAAGAGATATTGTGGAATATGCACAAAATTCCCTCCCATCCCCAAGTTGAACATTTAATTTGCAAAAATAATGTAATTAAATAATTCTTCCTAGACCATTGCAGACCAGTTACTGTTTCATTTTTCCATATGTGATTAATCTAAAAATGCAAATTGAGGATTTCAGTGGAACTTAACTCACATCCAGATTTCTTGGGTTGCTGACATTGTTTTTTCGTTTTTGTTTTTTTTTTTTTTTTCAAAAAGGGGACTAGCCTCCCTGTTTCCCATCATCCGACCTTCTGACCCTTTCCTGGAGTAATGAAGCTACATGGGAAAACACCAGTGACCCCATATGCAAAATGCATCTGATTCCTTGTTATTTGGATCACTTTCTCAGCACAGAGTTCATTTCTGGAAGCACATAAATTCCAGGATGTGTGAGACCCTGGGACAGAGTATTCTCTCTCATCGTCTGCTAATGAGATAAGTGCAGCAAGTTAAGAAGCGGCCAGAGGAAAAACAAGCACTCCAGCATGCATTTCCTCTAATTACCCATGCTTGTGTTCTTGCTAATCTGAGAGGGATTTCTGTGATAAAGCAAGGCCTCATTCCTTTTCCTCCTTCCCCTAACTCTGGCCTTCTGAGGAATGTCTAGAATATTTTTCTCCTCTGGTTCTAGGACTTTACACTAATTAAAGGATGGTGGACTAACACGGCCATCTGGATCCATCTGTTCTTCTTCCAAAGTGAGACTAAGAAGGCAGAGTCAAGGGCTGGGGACAAGGAGAGTTTATCACTAATCTTCATCTCTGGAACTTCTCATCTTAGTGAGAAGGTCAGAGACCAAGAGAGCACTATCAAATATCACTTATGGGTCAGTGAAAGCACTCTGGGTATTTTTAAATGTAATCAACTAAGTCTTTACAACAGATGTAGTGCTATGACCCTAAAAGTGATATGAAAATATTATATCACATGGAGACTGCAGAGAGAGAAAGAAAAAGAGCTAGTGCAAAGATGCAGGACCAGGATCCACATGAGTTTATTGCTGTGTCCCCCATGGTGCTTTGTGGGTAATCTGGTAACAAGAATGATCAGGTATGAACACCTGTCATACACCAGGTTCTTCTCATAGATTCCTCTCAGCCGTGTGTAACTAAGTGACCTCCTGACTGTCCCTAAGTTCTCCAATCTTCTGAAATGATCTTGTCTTTTAACATTAAGTAAAAATTGGCTTGAGTGTTTATCTTTTGTACATCAGGAAACTCAAAAGTCCTTCTCAATATCTCCAAGGATTCTCAGGATCTTTGCCTTTCTGCTAATCCCTCCTGGTCCTGAATTCCATCTTCCAAGCAATTTATTTGATACTATCTTACATTTTACTATGAAAATTAGCAAATAGATGCATAAAAAAGAGCGTAATCAATCATGTACCCAGTTTCAACGATGGCCACTTTGAGATTAAATTTTTAAATCACTATCCCCCACTTCCTACTGTAATTGGAATTTAAGGAAAAAAATCCCAGATGCAATCCCAGATGATGCTCCCATCTTTCTGAAGCCTTTCTCCCTTGCTGACTTAGAAGAAGTGAGCTTCCAGTTGTTACCTGCCCCAGTGGGAAGGGCCATGTGGCAAGGTGCTAAGGGTGGCCTCCAGCCACCAGCCAGCAAGAAGCCATGCCCCACAACTGGGAGGGCAGTGGCTGCAAGAAGCTGAATTCCTCCAACAACTAGATGAGCACCAAAGTGGACCCTCCCTCAGGTGAGCCTGATGGGAGACCCAAGCCCTGGTAGACACCTTGATCATAGCCTTACAGAGAACCCAGCTAAACCATGTTCAGTCCTTACCCACAGAAACTCTGAAATAATAAGTGTGTTGTTTTGAGCCTCTAAATGTGTGGTAATTTGTTACACAAAGCTACTTAACTCTGACAGTATATGTAATGGCTAATTTTAGGTTTCAGCTTGACTGAAGTAAGAGATACCTTACTCATTTCCAGTGCATCTGTGAGGGTGATTTCTGAGAAGACTGGTGTGTGAGGCAGTGGACTGTGTGGTGATCTGCCCTCAGTGTGGGAGGGCAGTGCCCAGATAGAATAAGAAAGCAGCGGAAACGCAGATGAGTCCTCTCTCTTTGGGAGAAGGCACTCTTCTTCTCCCGCCCTTGGATATCAGAACTCCCTCTAGCCTTTGGACTCCAGTTTCTCAAGGACTTTGAGAGTTACTTCATTAACTTATCTGGTTCATAGGCCTTTTGTCTTGAACTGAACTAGCACATCAGCTTCTCTGGGTCTCCAGCTTGCAGCCAGCCTGTCATAAGACTTCTCAGTCTCTATAATCACCTAAGCCAATTCTCCTAATTAATCCTTTTTCATCTATCTATCATCTATCTACCTGTTTAACATCTATATGTCTCCTATTGGTTCTATCTCTCTAGAGAACCCTGACTAATACAGTGTATATTTCTAAAAGATAAGGACTTTTAAAAAATATTACCACAATACCCTTACATCAGACAATGTAATTTTTTAATGTCATTAAACATTCAATTGCTCTCCAAATTCCACAGTTATAATTTTCTTTTATGGTTGGTAATCAAAATCTAAAAAGTTCACACATTGCATTTTAATTTTAGTGTCCTTTAAAACTCTTTCCATTTTGAGATTACCTTTTCCTATTTTTTATTGACATTTACCTATTACACTTGTCCTATAGAGTTTCTCACTTTCTGAATCTTGCTAAGTGCTTTTTAGTGAAAGTGTTTAATTTACCATTTAGCCCATACATTTCCAGTAAATTAGTAGATCCAGAAGATTGGCTAGATTTTGGTGTAGTTTATTTCCTAGGTAGTCTTATATTCTTCTGACAACCATACTGAGAACTTGTAATGTATAGACTCTTCTTTTTGTGATGTTAATAAAAATCACTGGGTTTAGGTGTTGTCAGCTTAATCCATTGGTTATAAATTTTTCCACCAACTTTTCACTTTGTAAATTTAACTGCCATTGATGCTCATTGCTGGGTTCTATTATTTCACTATGGTTACAAAATGGTAGAAATAAATCACTGCTTTCTGCTCCACTGATTTCTTCTTCAACATTCCCCTCTTCCCTGCATCACTTTGTCCATTTTACTAAGATTCAAAGAAGTACTATGACAAGCCAAGTACCTTGTTATGTCTTACCAAGTAGGACCTTGTTATTTCCTACTCAAAGATCATAGTATTTCTATACTTTGTATACAGTTACAAAATTGAACTTAGGCCTCTTGAAGCTCAGCATTCTTTCTGCAAGGGCATTCCAAAGTCCTCTCTTCCTGTTCAACACACGAGGAAGAAATGTACAATTCAGGCTTATGGTCGACATGCAAGTTCTCAAGCAAGCTTAAGCATCTTTCCTTTCTTTTTATGTCCCCCCAACTCCTTGAGCAGCATACATATACGTGCACCATGAAGATCACCCCTCAGCTATTTTCTCTCTTGCAAAGCTTTTTTGTGGTACATGTACATGTTTCCTAATTAGATAAATCCTTAATTCATTCACAAAACACAAATAACTGGGTTCTTTTCCTTCTTCAGAAGGTTTCTTAATGTGTTTAATAAATACACTCTGTTGCTAAGTTACTATGTTATATCACATGGTAATAGTACGCCAAAAATTATACCTGAGTCGTAGCTGTATTGAGGACCAGGAGTTGGACATTTTCCTTAAGCAGAAGCAATCCTGCAAATTGTTAGGCATTTAGACTCTGGTCAGTGGTAACAAAGGGCCTGGGTCCAAATCCCAACACTACCAGTTACTCGTTATGTGACTTTAGATACATTACTTAAAATCTCTGTACTACAATTTCTTTATTTGTAACATGGGAATGATTATATTTGTAAAAATTACTTATCTTCTAGGGATATTGTAGGGATTAACTGAGATAATCCATATAAGGCACTATATGGAGATTCAGGCATATAGTGAACACTCACATTAATAGTTTATTTCTTTTTAAATATAAGAAAAATTCACAGTGACAGCTTCTCTACAATAGGGCAAGAATCAAGACTAAGTTTTTATAAAATACTTTATATTGCTTAGAGAAAGATATCATAGCAATAGATTTAATTATTTTATTTTAAAGTAAAAAATTATCTAGGAAAATAGGTTTTATTTTCCAGGGCTTAGTCCCAAAGCCCACATTTTCTTTGAGTAATTTAATCTTCAAAGTATATTTTTGGTCTATGGGGGAATTGTCTGCTTCTGGATTCGGTAGGATATTGGCCACCATTGCCATGGTAACGAAAAGGGCAATAACTTGAATATGGGTTGTAGGAGCTAAAAGAAAGGAGAATCGATTTGGAAATAATTAAAATCCATAGTTTTTAAAACTGAAATCTATAGTCCTTTAAAAATCAATCAAAATTCCTGGGGTAGGCTGGAATCAACTTAAATCAAGATACATCTTTCAAAAAAACATAGACTAAAAGAATCAAAAATAAGAAAAATAAAATAAAATTGTCTTTATGGTATATTTACTATTCTGGTGAGTCATAAGAAACTAATAACTCAGAGGATAGAAACAAAGACACAGGCTGTGTTTCATTCATTCCATGGATAAAATTGGCTTGTAATAAGTCTTAAATCACTTTTTCATTAAAACATAAAAATATACCCATTTTAAATTGAACATATTGATCCACTATATTTTTCCTTCTCTTGTATTATAGACTTCAGAATTATAGAATGTTGAAATTAGAAGAAATCTTTCAATATGATTTCATAGAATTAACAAAGGGTCAGTGGGATAATGTGTATGACCACAGACCTATTACTTAAGGTTATGAGTGAGATTAGAACTCAAGTGTGAAAAGTCATTTTCTGGTTTTTCAGAAAGACTACCCTAGACTACATTTATTGAGAACCTGACATTTCACATGGAATGCTTGAACAAAACTTTTCTATCTAGTAAGGAAGTAAAAGGAATTATTGAATTATTTTTCAGATGCCCTACACCCTGGGAAAAACAAGTAGTGATAAATGGGTGTTGACAGAATCTGAGAAGCTTCTGAAGATGCCTCTGATTTGAGGGAGGGTACAATCCTTGTTATTTCCTACTCAAAGCTCTATTTACATTCTTTGATTATTCTTCTCCACCTCTAACTTTTGCTGAGGAGGGCCCTATCTGGATATCCCATTTCTCCTTTTTAACATTGTCCACATTTTCTCTCCCATTCCACTTTCAAGCATCTTGCCAAATAGAGATGCCAGCTAAGAGAGTCCTGCCTGTTCAAAAGATGTTCCATGAAGGGCTCACACTCCATCCAGGTTTCTCTGTTCCTAAGCCACAGTAACGTGGGCTCTCTAGGGGCTAAGAGGCTCTGAGAGAAACAGAGGGGCCCCCTGGAGGCTCCATTCCTGAAGATATTTTCTACCTAGTTCTGCAAACCAAAAGTTCAGTTTGTTGGCTGAAGGAAATTCTGGAAGCAGAATAGCACCAGATGGCTTGAATGGAATAAGTACCAGAGCAGGCAGAGGAAGGTTTCTGATTTAACTCCCAGACACACGCCCCGCCCCAGCTCTAGTCTGGGTTCTGAATGCGTTACTCTTCACACCTGCCTCTAGACTGATCACAACAACTTCCCTAATCTCTCCACCTACAGTCCTTCATTTGTTTGTTCATTGTTCCTACACTTCTAATTCATCCATCTCACAGCCATTGACCAAGTCTTAATCAAGCCTGGTTTTCATTGTCTCTTTTTCTTTGCCTAATCCCTACAACATTCCTTTACCCAATCTCTATTGTTCCTTTACCTGATTTCATAAAACCCCAACTCTCCTCCATAGGACACACTCTTCCTCTCCAACCAAGTCTATGGATTTGTTCCTCTTTCCTGCTAGCTGACCAAGGCACAGACTTCTGCTATTGGCTTTCTGCCAGCCACAACAGCTTCCTATTAGATGTTCTTTCTTGCCCCAGCCTCTCTTTTCAGCTGGGCCTTCTCTCTCCACACCAGAAAGGAGGTGCCATGATGCTTCCATTCCCAGGTGTGTTTAGCTTGAGGTAGACAGCATTTCAACAGCCCTGGCTGCTTCTTAACCCCCACTACATCCCAGGAGCTGACTCTCAGACCTGGTTTGGTGGGGGTGCCCATACTTCATGTAATAGCACTGACCCTACAACTGATCTTTTCTCTTGGTGTGTACTCTTACATCCTGAGTCATCCTGCTGACCAGATTATGTTTCCCCTCCTTCTTCCCTGTTCTGAACTTTAGCCCGTATGTGGTCTGTCATGTCTGTGGACTGATCTCCAAGGCACCACCCAGCCCACAGATTCCCACCCATCTACCTTGGTGCACTTAACATAAAGTTGTTTGATGCCAATAATAATAGCTCCCACCAATTGTGTTTATTTATTCAATCTTTATTATTTTTATTTTCCAGAATTTTTTAAATTTTATAAGTCCTATTCATTTATATAGGTCGCTTATTTATACATTATTATGTTTTCTTTATCAACTATTTTACCAACATTATCTTAGTTAAACTACTAACCCTCATCAGACTATACTAAAATTTAAATTTTTTTGTATGAAAAAATAATGTTCAGAGAGATTAAGTAACTTGCCCAAAGTTGCATAGCTTATGAGGCATAGTAACCTTTTTTCAAAACTGGCCAAAAATCCACCTAAAATTCATAAGAAGGCTTTCTCAGTTCACACTTAACTCCTTGGCTCAGGCTCCCAGTTCGTGCTGCAAATGTATGGGCTCACTGTTTCATGTGGTTAAGCAATTTGTGTCTCAACCCTTAAAGATCCTCAAGGACAAAAATGTTTTCAAAAGCAAAATCACATTGATTCCTCCAAGGGAAGAGAATAGATTCATAGGAAATGGTATTGGCTGACTCACTGTACCTTCACACACTCATAGAGTGAATGGGAAGACAGAATGATATGGCATTTAGAAGTATGGATTAACCTCTCAGGTGACCTCTTTCATCTGTGGCTCAAGCCTCATGATTAAATGAGCACAGTCATGCCCCACCCCTTGCTGCCTCATAGGGAGAGAGGATATCCCATCAGAAAAAGGCCCACAGGTTCTACCTCCTGACAACTTGTGTGAGAAGAACACTTCACAGCTCACAAGCAGAAGAGCATTTGATCCTTGCAGCAAACCTTTGCAATAGGCAGGCATCCCTATTGCCATTTAAAGAAGAGAAGGTGGGGTGGTGCCTGTGGCTCAAAGGAGTAAGGCGCTGGCCCCATATACCGGGGGTGGCGGGTTCAAACTTGGCCCCAGACAAAAACTGCAAAAAAAAGAAAAAAGAAAAAAAGGTGGAAGTTCACAGCAATGAAGTAACCTCATTCAGTATGAAGGAGGCAGAATTAGCACCCAAACCTAAAAGAATGCCCTGACTCACAGTCGGAACTCTCTTGGTCACAGCACAAGGCTGTTTCTTGTTGCATACAATAATTTAATGATGCAAGCTCCAGAAGGAGAAAAGTCAACATAAGAAATGTCTAATTCTAAAGATAAATAGATGACAATAATTTCCTAATACCGTAGCTAAAAATATTTTTTTCGAAACCATGACTTGACCCCCACTGAATGCAGCCTTGGCAGAATGACCACATTATTCTTCAGCCTCCTAAACAGTTTTATCCTATCAAATGTGCATCCCCCTTTCCCTTATTTCCCCTGGGTCACAGGTGTTACATAGACAGTGGCTGAATGAGTGAGGGCATCAGGGATCTATAATAATTTAAATGCAAACATGAGACCTAATTTTAGACTTTCCCAGAATAGTGGACATTCTGGAGGTCTGAAGTGTTCTGGCTTGGTTGCTGGGTTTGTAGTTTCTTATTAATTAGCAGGGTTGACTTAAAGATCATCCAAATCAGTCAGCCCCACCATCTGGAATGGAAGGGCTGGGACCCTGAAAATAACTCAAGCTATGAATTGCATTTGGAAATTGCATTTTAACTAACAGACAATAGCTCTGTCTTGCTGGCTGAGCTCTAACAAAGGAGTCTCATTTGCTGATCCTGCCAGGGACAAAGAAAATCTATTTCTTAATTGAAGAAATGGTAAGTGAGGCTCTGCTTACCTGTGAAGTGACAGGCAGGCTATTCACACCAAAAATATCCTCCTCCTCACCTTTATGTTAGTCCCTGGCATTCTGTCTCTGGTCTTGACAACCTTTGATAGCGCTTTCTCCAGTGAGCCAAGGACAGCAATGATTTGCAGGTGTTTTCACAGTGCTGCTGTAAGATGGAAAGCTGGAATGGTAATAGTGGGGACATTTCTGTTTGCAGAGAAGGACCCGATACATACTAACTCTTACTTCAGATAAATAGAATCTCTAAGGAAGGAGCATACAATGAAGATGATGTCCCCACAGCACCAACCACCAGTGGCCTTCTACTCCTACTCAGGGGAGTGCAAATCAGCCCACAAGAAGGACCCATTGAACACATTTTTAAAACATCTATTGTGTAGCAGGAACTGTAGTATGTAGTATGAGGGCCAAATTGGTCGTAGTCTCTACCTTCATAGATGGCATAGTGTAACAGAAAAAGCAGACATGCACTTGAAAAAGTATTATAATGTTATTTACAAATCATTTGGGAGGTACAGAAATAGGCACAATCAGTTCTGCCTGAGGTTGGGTGGGGGATTCAGAAAAGTCTTTATGAATAAGAGGTTGCTTGAACTTAGAATCAAAGGCTGAATATAAAACACATTTTAGGCACAGGATAACACGAGGAAAGGGCAGTTCCAAACAAAGGAAAAGTATAAACAAAGACAGATGCCAAAATCTTATTTGGACTCCTTTGGAATAGCTTCAGCCAACCAAGGGTTTAAGTAAGGGAAGGCAGAGGGTCAACCATGCATTTTAGAAAGGAGATTCTAATGAAGAAGTGGAAAGGAAAAAGTAAGCATCTGAGCCAGGAGTGACCATTTAGAAATTTTTCTAAATGGTCTAGGGAAGACCATTAGACTAGGGGAGAGAAGATGAAGATCTGACCAGGACTCACAGACTCATGATCTCAAAAAGACACTGAACACTGTTGGGTAGACTTATAAATCCTATTAAATCCTATTATTTTTTGAGGGGTTTGATTTCTTTCTTTTTCTTTTTCTTTTCTTTTCTTTTCTTTTCTTTTCTCTCTTCTCTTCTCTTCTCTTCTCTTCTCTTCTCTTCTCTTCTCTTCTCTTCTCTTCTCTTCTCTTTTCTTTTCTTTTTTGAGACAGAGTTTCACTCTGTTGCCCAGACTAGACTGCTGTGGCATCACAGTTACAGCAACCTCAGACTCAGCTTCAAATGATCCTGCTGCCTCAGCCTCCCAAGTTGCTGGGACTACAGGCGCCCGCCACCATGCCCAGCTAATTTTCCTATTATTAGTAGCAATGGGGCTGGTCTCCAATTCCTGAGCTCAAGGGATCCCTCCTGCCTCAGCCTCCCGGAGTGTTGGGATTAACAGGTGTGAGCCACTTCACCCAGCCTTAAATCCTGTTTTTATAATGAACTGAATGTGTGTATGGTTTCTCACTTGGCAAAGAGCCTCTATATTCATGAGCTGGTGCCAGTCATTCCCTAAACTGGTGAGGTAAGCAGAGAAAATATCTAATGATGCTGCTTTAGCATCACTTAGAAATGATTCAGTTTTAGAAAGTGAAACTTTTAGAAACAAAAACAAACAAAAAAAGCAAAAGGGGAGGGGTGGGAGGGGACACTGCTTCAGAACAACCAGCCTAAGAGACACAGGCAGGAGCAAGGATGCCCGAGAGTGAGGGAATGTAGAAGCATCAGGAGAACAGAGGGATGATCAGAAAAGGAGCAGGGACAGATGTAGGCATTGACGTCAAAATGCAAACAGAGAAGAAAACCTTTCTCCACTTTCCTTACATGCCACCATCCCATTCCTCAAATACATTATCTTTGCTGTTCTCAAATCATCCCTCCCCATTCTCTCTCGAACCCACTCTAAAATGGCTTTCCCCACTCTACTCCATAACAACCCTCATCAATGCTTTTCAATGCTTGAAAACCCCTCTATTTCAAAATCTAACGATCAATTCTCAGTCTCTATTGCATCTGAACTATCTTCAGCTTTTCTTCAGTTAACTGCTTCCCCCTACTTTGCTACACTTTCTTTGCTTGGCTCCAGAACTCCTCACTCTCCAGGTTTTGCTCTTAGCTCACTGATTCCTTCTTCTCATCTCTTTTACCAGTCCCTTCTCCTCCTCAACCTCTTCATGTTGGAGTGGCCCAGGGCTCAGGCTATCTTTTCTATTTAAGCTCATTTCCTTGGTAATCTCAGCCGCTTGACTTTAAGTTTTCTCTCTGTGCTAACGACTTGAAAATTTAAACCCTTTATAACTATAGCCCACAGCTCTCTCCCAAATTCTGGATTCATATATCCAGCTTCCCATGCAACACCTCTCTTTGTTTTTCTAAATAAACACCTCAAACTCAATATATCAAAAACTGAACTCCTAATCTCCTTCTCTCCCCCTTTAAGGTATCTCTGTTCTTCCAGTTAGTCAGAAAAATTTCTTGAAGTCATTTTTGGCTTCTCTCTTGCACTTTACATCGAATCTAGCAGGAATTTCTGCTAGTTTTACCTTCAAAATGCATCCAAAATCTAATTACTCCTCCCCAGGTCCCCTGCTACCACCCTACGCTCAGCCTTTACCATGTCTCACCTAGATTATTGCATGTTATACCTTGAATTGTGTTCCCCTTTCACCTCACCTCTCCACTCCCTTCCTGCAAATATGTTAAAGTCCTAACCCCACATCACACTGTGGCCTTCTTTGGAAAGTCATTGCAGAGGTAATAAAGTTAAATGGTGTCATTTGGGTGGGACTTTAATTCAGTATGAATGATGTCCTCAATAGAAAGTTGAACACAGAGTCAGGGAGGCTCAACAGGCAGATGCTGCCGAGACACACAGGAAAGGGATCACCATGTGAAGACAGAGGAAGAGATGTGAGTTACAGCGGTCTGATAATTAAGTTTGTGAACTTGCCAGACCCTTCTTCTTTCTCCTGTAGTATTTACCCTATGATATCAAAAGGCCATGTGGAAGGAGAAAACAGAAGAAAGAGACAGTGAAGGAGCTAGGAAGAGAACACACCTGAGAAACATGAGGGAGAGAACGCTTCAAGCTTAGAATAGCAGAAGCCAAAAGAAGCAAAGAAGAAAGCCTTGTGCCTGCCTCGTAATATCTCTTCCCAGGAGTAAAAGTGACTCAGCAACCACTTTAGGATCAGATTAGTATTCCTTGTCTTCAGTTGAGGAACAAGAAGGAGGATGTGAAGAACTTTCCCTTAAAGAAGAAAAGTAGCAAAGAACTTGTCCTCTCCCTCTATTTTATGTTCCCACACAGGACTGGCTACCTAATTTGCAGAGCTCTCTGCAAATTGCAATTGCAGAACCTCTTGCTTAAAAACTATTAATAATTTCAAGATGGATTAACAAACATATACATACTATGGAGTACTATTCAGCCATAAAAGGATGGAGACTTTACACCTTTTGTATTAACCTGAATAGAGTTGAAACACATTCCTCTTAGTAAAGTATCACAAGAATGGAAAAGTAAGTATCCAATGCACTCAATATTAATATAAATTCAGGAGATAATCTAATACATGCTCACACCAGAGAAAAACTCAATTCAGTTCAAGTTGGGGGGAGGTAAAAGGAGGGATGAGGGAGAGGTGAGGAGTGGAGGGGATTGGTATACTCCCATTTAATGGGAAAAATGTATGGGTACATGGCACACTTCTTGGGTGTAGAACACAACTACAAGAGGGATTCTACCTAACAAATTCAAACATTGTAATCTAATTGTATGAACCCTCACATTAATCCAAAATTAAAAAAAAAAAAAAAATTTCAAGATGGTAATCGCAAAGCATTTAAGCAAGCCCAGAACCTTACCGAAAGTGCCAGGCACTGTGCACTACCATGCAGGTAGCCCTGTTTTCTTTTAAAATATTGTGCTTTTCAGGCATGACTGGTCAACAGTGGCTGTGGCTGGAGGAAGGAAATTAAGATCAGCAGGGAAGTCTCTGACCTGGGACTTTGCACTCAACACATACTGATAGTTCAAGAGAACAGAAAGAACCCCTCCAAAAGAGCTGGTTTAGAAAATCTTAATGAAGTGTGTCAGAGTTAAGAGAAAATGGGAAGAGGCTAAGCCTGAAAGAACAAAGGGAAGCATGATTCCGGGAACTCAGGGACAAGACCAAGGAAAGAACACTGCTCTAAGCCTAGGGAGAGCCCTTGACTAGCAGAGGTCCTGGGGAGGGAAGCCAGGAGGAAAATGTCCCAACCTCCCATTTCTCCAGCTCTTCTCTGCCTGTGCCTCCCACTGTTGGAATTAGAAGCAAAGGGGCAAGGAATCGGGTGAATATTATCCAGAGAGGTCTGCCTTCTTGGGGATGGAAGGGAAGAAGGGAGAGAGGGCCCTGGAGGTACCAGTGAAAAGTACCCATCACAGCATCCCCTGGAATCAGTGAGGTAGGGGCAAAGGCAGCCCTTGGAAGCTTCTGAAAACAGCTCACAACCAATAAAATGACACCGTTTAACTCTATTATATCTGCAATAACTTTATTTCCAAAGAAGGCCACACTAAAGTAATTTCTAGGCCACACTAGTCACAAATAGACAACATATTCCCTTCTTTCCACAAATTACACTAAAGTAGGTCGTCTACCTTAGCTCAACATGAAGGTTATGTAGTGAGCACCATACACCAGTAATGTAAACAAGTCTCAGAATTGGACAGTACACGATTCCTCCCACAAAAAGGAAATCAGAACCTCAAATATTAAATATGTGATCAAAAAAAACAGCACTGTAGGAACACCCATCCAAGAAAATGTGAGTTTAAGGGATCTCTTGGCAAACATGATCTCTTTAAGGAGTATTTAAGATGAAAGGATGGCAGAGATTCCCAGTAGGTGATTTCAGAGAAGAACAGTCAATTAAGAAGTTCCAGGGGCTTAAGATCACTCTGCATCCCATAAACACTGTCAATGTTCCCCTATGTTGGTAACAGTCTGTGCTGAAAAATCTAAAGCAATTACTTTTGTCCTCCCAGCCTTTTGAACACCTACTTCAATCAGATAAAAAGGTTAAAACAAGAGCTAAATATGCCCCTTTCTCACTGGGAGGGCAGCTTTGTGCTTGATGGTAGCATTCTTTGAGGCCAATTCCTTCAAGATTTTAGGGACCAGGTAACAAAGGTAGGCAGTTGAGATGCTCGAAAACAGCAATTGCCCAAAGAACTGAAGGTAAGAACATTTGAAATCAATATCACTTGAAAACTAAAGTGCACATCATTGCATTCCTATTATAATTTTACTTTGCCTCTGTGTTAGCCAGGAAACAGTAATGACAGTTGAAATACATTTATTTACTCATTCTTTCCTTTATGGTATTTTGTTTTGTTCCATTTATTTGTACTGCCTTTTCATCTCTGGTTCTATGGGGGACATTTTTATAATAAAAATCAAGGGAAAACATTTCACTATAATGTCATCCTCTATCAGTGTGACCTCAGGGAAACCAATTTAAAGAAAAATAGCCTTTAGGAGAAAAATAAATATCAGCATTATCATCAAACCCTTGCTGCATAGATGAGACAAAGAGGTAGAGAATGCTGAAATCTCTGAGTAAGGGCAAGAGCTAGTTCTCTATATCTACCCACTCCCCTTTAGTGATTGTTCAGTTCACTTCATTTAGCCTAGTTCAATCAAGATGTTTCAATTCAATAATTAACATTTAATGAGTACCAGCCACATAGGACACTCTTAATTGGCATCAGAAATTTAACGATGAATTTAACTGTATCATATCACAATAAAGTTTAGATTTTGACAGCAGAATCATTTCAAATCCTAACTCAGCTACTTGTGAGCTATGAAATTTTTGGAAAGTTACTGAGTCATTTTTACTTCCATTTCTTTGTTTGTAAAGTAGGGATCATTCCATCTAACTCACAGAGTAGTAATAATAAAATAATGGATGCAAAATCTCAGCACAACACTAAAACAATTGTTTTTTCTAATTCCATTTTCTACCCTAAAGACCTCCAGGTTATTCCATCTCCATATTCCCATAGCACTTTCTAATACTTCTAGTATAACACTTGTAAAACTGTTCCACAGGCACGTTTCTATCTACTGATAGATCATCAGATCTATTCTGAGAGGAGGACTGTGGTTCATTATTAGTTATTAATTACTCCTCTATATTCTGATAATTCTCCTCTCCTCTAATAATATATATATTACTCCTCTATATTCTTATTAGTTATTAATTACTGATGATAACATATGTGAAAGTACTTCATTAACTATAAAGCATCTGTGATGGTTAGTTGCATTGCCACCTTTCCTGGGCTATGCTACCCAGTTATTTCATTAAACACTAATGTAGACATTGCTGTGAAGCTATTTTCTAGAAGTGTTAACATCTATCATCAATTGACTTCCAGTAAAGGAAATTATCCTCCTTAATCTGGACAGGCCTCATCCAGCTAGTAGGACTGCCCTACAGATTTAGGACTTGCCATCTTCATAAGCACACAAACCAATTCCCTGAAATGAGTCTCTTTGGATATAGATATATAGAACCAGATAACTATATAGATTGATATTTTACTTATCCAATTAGTATTTCCCTGGCAGAATCCCAATTGATACAGATTTTCCCTAATAGAGTATAACACAAATATTTGTGATTACCTATTGCTTTAGTACATTTGGGTTGCCATAACATAATTCCATAGATTGGGTAGCTTATAAACAACAGAAGTTTATTTATCATAGTACTGAGAAGTCCAAGAAGGCTGAGAAGTCCAAGATCAAAGTGCTGTCATAATTGGCATTTTGGTGAGAGAAGAGGCCATGTACTTCCTTATACATAGATGGCCACCTTCTCACTGTTACATCACCTGGTGGAAGACATGAAGGGTCTCTCTGAGGCCTCTTCTGTAAGCGCACTAATCCCATATGTTGGAACTCTACTCTCGTGACATAGCCTTTCTTATGTCATGAGACATAAGGCCCCACCTTCTTATATCATCACCCTGGGGGCTAGAATTTTAGTACATGAGTTTGGGAGGAAGTTTATAAATATTCTGACCACAGCAGCTATGTAGCAGCCATATAGCCTTTGGCTAGGAAGAGTGAGAATTATAAGAAATACCTGTTTAGCTCAATAATGGAACACCTTGGTGAAAAGGGAGAGGGATTTATCTCTCCTAACAAGCATGAGAGCTTGCGAGATGAGAGCATTGGTGAATTGGCAGTCTCTACACCTGTGTGTTGAGCAGCACAAGATCAGCCTTATATTAGGCTGGAGAAGGCAGTCAGGAGCATGCTCATTCTATCACAGACCCGCTTACTCTGACTCTGTCTCCTCTCCTGCTTGAAGAACACCTGCAGAGCATCTCTCTGCTGAAGATGAACAAGCTCTACTAAAGACTAAGACCCACGTATTCCAAGACTGCTTTACTGTCTCAAAGACTATCTCTCTCTCTCCTGTCAGCTAAAGTAGATAACCCTCAGGCACCTAAGAGAAATTGTTCCTGAGCAAGGTAGCTTATTGGTCCATGTCTAGAACCTAGTTAAGCCAGGCCCGAGACCTGGCTAGTCCTGGGCCATGACAAGCCATGGAAGCAGTGGGCTGTAGACACAGCTATGAACCTTTTCATGTTAAAATTCCCTGACCTTGAGATATGACATTACTGGGGCAGAGCAAGATGGCAGACCAGAAAAATTGTTCAGCTGAGCCCTCCTAGAATGACTGGGGGAAAAGAGAGAACCCAGCCATACCTGGCACAGGGACCTTACTCAGAGTCATAGCTCAGGGAGCACAATGAGGAGGTAATAAGCTGGATACAGCATAGGATCTGAAGCAGTGGAAATCTGATGAATTAGGCACGTGATTGTGACTGGCTGGGATAGGCTGGCTTCCCACAGAGTTATGGGACAAGAGGGAGCATTTCCAGTGATTTCAGTTGTTGGGGGAAGCTGCACGTTAAGTACAAAACTTGGAAGAGTGGGCAGAACAGCATATGCCAACCATATTTGAATGCCAGATAGAGTAGATGTGCTACAGGTTTGGTGGCTGGTGATGTAGCCATACTGAGAAGGTCTCCACAAACACAGGGCTACCATTGCGGAAAGGTTATGAGAAGATCTTAGCAAGGGCCTAAAGCATGGCTGTCTTAATTCCACCTGCTGGGATCAGAACTCCACACTTGGGACAAGCTGAGGGACTCCCACACCCTAAGGGAACTGGAGTCAGGGGGCATTGTGAGACCTGCCCGTGAAGGATCCTTGTGCACTTTAAGATCCCAATCTGGCAGGGTTTGAATGCTGAGGAAACAATCAGGTGATCATTGAAGGCAACTAAGTTAGGAATAAGGACCATAGAGGTTGCTGGCTGTGCTCTCCATCTCCTAATAAAAACCACAGCACCACCTGGTGTCCTGGAAACATTAAAACATATTGTCATCAAGAGCAATGACTTCTGTTTATTTGAACATGAAGAAGAGTTTGGCTTTGCTCAGGCTGAGGCCACTTTAAGACCTAAGCTCTGAGAGAAGGTAATCTAAAGCAAAGGAGGAAGTGATATGAAAAAAGAGGACAAAGAGGTGAACAAGAAGAAAAAACACATGAGAAGGAACCAACAGAAAAATTTGAGCACCATGAAAAACCAAAACAGAGGAACTCCCTCAGGGGACCATGAGGCAGCTACTGCAGAAAGATTCTACTTAAAAAGAATTAATGAACTTAACAAAAATGGAATTTAAAATGTGGATGATAAATCCAATAAAAGAAAAAGATGAGAAAATGGAGAGACAGAACCAGAAGTCAGATGAGAGATATATAGAATATAAAAAGAATATGGTGGAGCTTAAGGAAATGAAGGAGACAATCAGGGAATGTAAAGATGCAGTAGAAAGTATCAAAAATAGGTTAGACCATGGAGAAGAAAAAAACTCAAAGCTAGAGGATAAAGTTTTTTACTTAACCCAGATAGTTAAAGAAGCAGAAAAGAAGAGAGAAAGCAGAACAGGTGCTTAGAGAACTACGAGTCTCCATGAAGCATTCAAGCATATGAATAATAGGGATTCCTAGGGGAAGAAGATTGTCCCAAAGGAATGGAAGCCCTACTGGAGACCATTATAAATGAAAACTTCCCAAAGCCCTGACACACTCCTTTCAAATGGATATTGAACCCCAAGTAATCTCAACTCAAATAGAGCTTCTCTGAGACATATTGTAATGGAACTGTTCAAAGTCAAGATGAAAGAAAAAGTTCTGCAAGCAGCCAGGAGTAAGCACCAACTGACATACAGAGACAGAGCCATTAGGATGACAGCAGACTTTTCAATTAAAACCTTCCAAGTCAGAAGAGAATGGTCATCCATTTTCAACATTCTTAAAGGAAACAATTTTCAGCCCAGAATTTTGTGTCCTGCTAAACTAAGCTTTAAAATTGATGGAGAAATCAAATCTTTTGCAGATAGGCAAGCACTGAGGAAATTTGCCACAAGAACAGCTCTGCAGGAAATACTTAGACCTATTCTCATCACTGACCATCACTAACCACCAAAGTAAACACCCAGAAGCTAAAGGTCAAAACATAGCTCCCACGATGGTGCAAAGGATAAAACCACACAATGAACTTTCACAAAATAAGATGACTAGAACTCCACCACACTTACCAATTCTCTCAATAAATGTTAATGAATTGAATTCACCACTGAAGAGGCACAGGCTGGCTGATTGGATAAAAAAAGCAGAAGCCATCCATATGCTGTATACCTAGATTTGAAGGACAAATCAGACTCAGGGTTAAGAAATGGAAATCAGAAGAAAGGAGAGGTTGCGATCTTATTTTCAGATATTTGTGAACTTAAAGCAACTAAAGTTAAGAAAGATGAAGATGAACACTTTATACTAGTCAGGGAAAAAATACAACAAGAAGACATTTCTATTTTAAATATTTATGCACCCAACTTCCAGATTTATGAAACACTCTTTATGGGTCAGAGCAATATGATATCCCAAAACACCATAATAGTCAGGAACTTTAACACCCCGCTGATAGAATTGGACAGATCCCCTAAATAAACTAAACAAAGATAGAAAGAACTTAGAAGTGACCCTAGAACAAATGGAATTAATATACAGAACACACCATCTCAAAGCTAAAGAATATACATTTTTCTCATCAGCCCATGGGACAGACTCCAAAATCTACCACATCCTAGTATACAAATCAAGCATCAGCAAAATTAAAATAATATTAATAGAAATTATAACTTGTATCTTCTCAGACCACAAGGCAACAATGGTAGGACTCAACTCCAACAAAAACATTCATCCCCACACAAAGACTTGGAAATTAAACAACACTCTGATGCTAAATCATAGTTTGGTTCTGGAAGAGAAAAAGGAGGACTTGTTAAATTCCTCAAACATAATTAAGACATAGTTACCAAAACTTGTGGGATATAGCAAAAGCAGTTATAAGAGGGAAATTTATCACATTACATGCCTACATTTAAAAAATAGAAAGAGAGCACATCAACAAACTCATGAACCATCTTTTGTTTCCATAAGTCCCATGGAATTGGAAAAAAAAATCTAATCTCAAACCCAGCATAAGAAAAGAAATAACCAAAATTAAATCAGAGACTTATGAAATTAAAAACAAAAGAATCATTCAGAAAATTAACAAAACAAAAAGTTGATTTTTCAAAAAAATAAAATTGATAAACCTTTGGCCAGATTAACTAGAAACAGAAAAATAAAATCTCTAATAACCTCAATCAGAAAAGGTAAAGGCAAAATAACAGATGCCACAGAGATACAAGAGATCTTCTCTGAGTACTACAAGAAACTCTATGCCCAGAAATTTGATAATGTAGAGAAAATAGATCAATACCTGGAACACACCCTCTACCTAGACTTAACCAAAAAGAAATAGATCTCTTAAATGAATAAACCAATTTCAAGAACTGAGATCAAAGAAACAATTAAAAAATCTCCCACCAAAAAAAAAAATGCACTGTCTAGCTGGCTTCACAGCAGAACTCTATCAAACCTTCAAAGAAGAACTTATATCCATACTACAGAAATTATTCCAAAAAATTGGGAAGGAAGGACTCTTTTCCAACATGTTTCTATAAAGCAAACATCACCCTGATACTACAAAGGAGAACTTCAGACCAATTTTACTAATGAATATAGATGCAAAAATTCTAGCCAATAGATTACAGCTACACATTAAAAAAAATCATTCATCACAATCAAGTAGGTTTCATCCCAGGGATGCAAGGCTGGTTTAACATATGCAAGTCCATAAATGTAATTCATCATATCAACAGAAGCAAAGACAAAGACTATATGATCCTTTCAATAGATGCAGAAAAAGCATCTGATAAAATTCAGCATCCTTTCCTAATTAGAACACTTAAGAATTTAGGCCTAGGTAGCACATTTCTCAATCTGATCAAAGCCATCTACAACAAACCCATAGCTAATATTATACTGAATAGAGTAAAACTGAAAGCTTTTCCACTTAGAACTGGAACCAGACAAGGTTGTCCTCTATCACTACTACTATTCAACATAGTGCTGGAAGTTCTAGCCAATACAATCAGGCAAGAGAAGGAAATAAAGAGCATCCAAATTGGTGCAGAGGAAGTCAAACTCTCACTCTTTGCTGATGATATGATCTTATACTTAGAGAACTCCAAAGACTCAACCACAAGACTCCTGGAAATCATCAAAAAATACAGTAATATCTCAGGCTATAAAAATCAATGTTCACAAATCAGTAGCATTTGTATATGCCAATAACTGCTAAGATGAGAATCTAATCAAGGACACAATTCCCTTCACAGTAGCTTCAAAAAATAATAATAATAATAATGAAATACCTAGGAAAATACATAACAAAAGAGGTGAAGGACTTCTACAAAAAAAATTGCAAAATCCTAAGAAAAGAAATAGCAGAAGATATTAACATATAGAAGAACATAACATGCTCATGAATAGGAAGAATCAACATTGGCAAAATGTCTGTACTACCCAAAGCAATCTACAGATTGAGTGAAATCCCCATTAAAATGTCAACATTATACTTTCAAGATTTGTAAAAAATAATTCTTCACTTTTATTGAACCACAACAAACCCCATTTAGCCAAGGCAACTCTTAGTAATAAAAACAAAGCAGGAGTACCACCTTACCAGACTTTTGGCTATACCCAAGGCCATAGTGATCAAAACAGCATTGTATTGGCACAAAAATAGAGACATTGACATTTGGAACCAAATAGAAAACCAGGAAATGAAACTAACATCTTACAGCCACCTGAACTTTGATAAACCAAACAAGAACATACACTGGGGGAAAGAATCCCTATTCAAAAAATGGTATTGGGAGAACTGGATAGCCACATTTAAAAGACTGAAACTGGACCTGTACCTCTCACTACTTATAAAAATTGATTCAAGAAGAATAAAAGATTTAAATTAAAGGCATGAAACAATAAAAATCCTCAAAAAAAGTGTGAGGAACACTTTGGATATTGGCCTGGGGAAAGATTTTACAAAGAAGACTTCCATGGCAATTGCAACAACAAAAATAAACAAATGGAACTTAATTAAACAGAAAAGCTTCTGTAGAGCCGCGGAAACAACAACCAAAGCAAAAAGACAACCTTCAGAATGGGTGAAGATACTTGCATATTATGAATTGGAGAAAAGCTTGATAACTAGGATCTACAGAGAACTCAAATTAATCAACAAAAAAAGAGCCAACAAATCCCATACATCACTGGGCAAGAGAGATAAATAGAACCTTCCCTAAGGAAGGCAGATGAATGGCTAACAAACATACTCAAAAATGCTCATCATCCTTAATCATAAGAGAAATGCAAATCAAAACTACCCTGAGATATCACCTAACCCGAGTGAGAATGGCCACATCACAAAATCTCAAAGCTGCAGATACTGGCATGGATGCGGAGAGAAGGGAACACTTTTACACTGCTGGTGGGACTGCAAACTAATACAACCTTTTTGGAAGGAAATGTGGATAATCCTCAAAGAGCTTAAATTAGACCTTCCATTTGATCCTAATCCCATTACTAGGCATCTAACCAGAAGAAAAAAATACTTTTATCATAAGGGCATTTGCACCAGACTGTTCATTGCAGCTCAATTTACAATCATCAAAATGTGGTAACAGCCTAAATGTGGTAACAGCCTAAATGCCCACCTAGGAATGGATTAACCTAGGAATGGATTAACAAACTATGATATATGTATACCATGGAACACTACTCAGCCACTAAAAAAGATGGAGACTTTACATCTTTTGTATTAACCTAGACTGAGGTGGAACACATTCTTCTTTAAAGCATCACAAGAATGGAGAAGCAGGAATCCAATGTACTGAATTCTAATATGAAGGCAGTAGATGCACTAATACAAGATGAGGTCGGGGGAGAGGGGACAAGACAAGAGGATGGAGGGTCACATCTCTTGGGGATAGGACATAATTATAAGATGGACTTTATCTAACAAATGTGATCATTGTAACCTAATTTGTGTG
This sequence comes from Loris lydekkerianus, assembly GCA_963574355.1. Lineage (NCBI taxonomy): Eukaryota > Metazoa > Chordata > Mammalia > Primates > Lorisidae > Loris > Loris lydekkerianus. Next base: position 5,901 of record CAUYPK010065955.1, on the reverse strand, counting down.
CCCTCATTGAATTGATATAATTGAATAAATAAAAGTAAAATTCCCTGACATTATCTTGAGTTTAACCTCCTCCTATTTCTCATTACTGCTCAATATATTGTGTTAAGACACTCATATTTCATCTTTTTACTTTCAGATCTCCCATGGACTATATGTACAACTTCTGGAAAATTATTCAAACTTTCAAAGTCTTAGCTATTTTTATGTGTCAAATGAAATAAAAATGGAACAATTTAGGTAAAGTACTTTCACAAGGCCTGGAACATAATGCATATTCAGTAAGTGTTAGCTTATTTTATAATTGTTATTTTTTTCATTATTATCAAAATAATGAAAAATGAAATAATAAAAATAATGAAATAATGACCACTCTTATTGGTCTGAGATCACTGAGGAAGTCCATAATACTATACATTAGAGGGGGAAAATGATACAGAAAACACAATCATGTATAGAGAAAATTAAAATGGTGATCACTATTCATAAAATCCAACATAGTCATATTCAATCTTTTTTCGTCTATTTTAAATAAAATTTGCACAGGCACACACACACATACACAGGCATGCTGTGCTACCCACAATGAAAAAGCAATCAGCATAGTGTAAGTTAGGTAGCTCCAAGTTCTGTAGTATCACAGGCCAGACATGAAGAAAATAGGGTTAGAAAGGAGGTGAGACCAGAGAGTAAGGCAGGAACCACAGACGGTGGCATGCAGATCAGCCAGAGTGAAAGTGATAAATGCAAATGGATCCAGGCAAATGGCCTCCAGAAAGCACAGCAAGAGATTTCTCTAACATGGAGGCAGATGGAGGTGGACTGTGGGAGTGGGAAGACGGGACATAGCTATATTGTTTATTTGTGCAATAGTATTTTCCTTTAATATATATTTAGCAGAGTGATCATACAGAATGGATGTTGATTTGTATCCCTGTTAAGACATAAATTTGTTTTTTGATCTAAGATATATAATCTCACTTTCTTCTGCCTCCATATTACAATATAATAAAAGGAGTAATCTATGCACATGTAATCTAGTATTTCCTGTCACCTGGTTTACTCTCTCATATAGGTACAAAACCAAGATCAGCATCAACTTCGAAACAGACTAGATTTTCTACATGCTAAAAGTAGAAATGTGGGAACATTGAGAAAATGCTTGTATGCATATTCTAAAAGAGCTTTCCTTTAAGAGAAAGGGATATATATTATAAATAGGAGAGGTTTGATTGGGTCTAAAATGAACCTCTCAGCTCTGAGAACCAGGATTCCTCAAAGATCAAGTGGGGCTCACCCAAGCCACCTTCAGCTTTTGAAGCTCATAGTATATCAAAAATTAAATATAACAAATAAGGTTTATAAAATTGTGATACATGAATATTCAACAAATCTCTAAGAGAAGGGTGATGCATAAAAGTGGGTCCAATATTGATCACTAGTTTTTTCCCCTGAGGACTCTGATGGTTCTTAAACTCTTTAGAGTGAGAGGCCAAGAAGTCAAGCAGAAAGGGACCAAAAATCATGGCAGAATTGGGGGACACTTATGGTACTTTAGAATCAAAATTGGACTTAAGGCCACTCCTGAATAGAGACATGCTAGGAAACAGCACCCACTCTTATTTGGGATCCTGAAGGTACTACATCCCAGGAATGGAGTGCACTGGAGGTTGATTGAACATTTAAAAAGATTGAAATTCCATCTAGGATGTAAATATTGAACATAGAGATGATTTTCCCTAAATAATAAGGAAAGGCTAAAAAAAACCTGAGAAATCACAGCTTTTCCAAGCTCACTAGGCAGCAAAGGTAACAGAACAACCAAGTTGCCTGAATTCCAAGGGAGAATAGACTTCTCCAAAGATAATGGGATGGGTGGTCTGAGTGACCCACAGCAGAATGTGAAAGACTGGATGGCTGAAGTTTTAGAGGTTAAGTGTCAACTAGTTTGGCAGTCTGATGGCTCCAGACACAGCAGTAGTTCACACTCACTCCTTGGCTCTTCTTTATGGGCCTCCAGTGGGGCTTATCAGAACAATTGGGAAAGGGCAAGAGATAAGGGAGGGGACCCCTAAGTGGTACAGGTCTGCAGGAGTCAATTGGCTGTCCCTTCAGAGCCTCCCCTGTGCTGAATCCTCCTTTCATTGGAAGAAAAATACTTAAACTTCTGAGGGAGAGATAGCAAACAGTTGATATGCACACAAAAAGGCAGGCCATATCATTACTCATTAGGAAAATGCAAGCTAAAACTACAATGCTATATCACTACATACCCACCGGAAGAGCAACATCAGAGAGGTTGACCACAGCAAGTGTTAACAAAGGTGCTGGGCCAATCAGAACTCTAGTAGATTGGAGATATATTTATTTGGTTCTATGACTGTCAAGCAATAGTAGAAATACCACTTTGGAAAACATATATATATATATACATACATATACATATATCTTACTCTGAATCAACATTCTACTTCTAGGAAAATGCTCAATAGAAATGAATACACATTTTCACCAAGGAGTATATATAGAAATGTTCAAAGCTACCCAAAGCATAATGACCAAAGTCTAGAATTAACTGGAATATCTGTCAACAGTAGAACAGTATTTTCCATGGTACATTCCTGTAATAGAATGCTAAAGAGCAACAAAAATAAACAAATCATTGCTTCTTGCAAACACATGAATGACTATCATAAACATAATGTTGATTTAAAAAAACAGACAGGAAACAGCACATAGCGTATGATTACATTTACATGAAGTTCAAACACTTGCAAAACCAATCAATAGTGGTAGACATCACTATTAACTTAGGGGATCAGCATAGCAACAAGGAATAGATAGGAACATGGCCTCTCAGATGCTGGCAATGCTCTATTTTTCTTGATCTGAGAGGTAGTTAGTTACACAGAAATTTAATTTGTGAAAATTCATTAAACTCTATAATTTATGCATTCTTGTTTTTGTGTACTTGACTTCAATAAAAATTTACATAGAAAGGATTTTTAAGCCGGAAATAATATATGCAGTTTTGAAATACAGATATGCATCATTTTTTAACATTAAGAATTGAAATTATAGGTGATATGCAATTGCTTATGCCTGTAATCCTGGCACTATGGGAGACTGAGATAGGTGAATTGCTTGAGCTCAGGAGTTCAAGACCAGCTTGAGCAAGAGTGAGACCCTATCTCTACTAAAAGTAGAAAAACTAACCAGCTGTAGTGGCACACACTTATAGTCCCAGCTACTTGGGAGGCTGAGGCAAGGGGATTGCTCAGGCCTAAGAGCTTGAAGTTGCTGTGAGCTACACACCACAGCACTCTTCCCAGACAGAGAGAAGCTCTGTCTCAAAAAAAAATTTTTTTTAATTATGCTTGCAATGTAACAGGGACTATTTAATTGCTTTACAAATACTAATGCATGCAGATTTTATAGTCACCTGATGATTTGTTATTATCCCTATCTTATAGATGAGGAGACTGAAGTTGAGTAACTTTCATAGCTAGCAAGTGTCAGACAAGGAATTTGAAGTCCAGCAATTCATGCTCTGAACTACTGCCTTATACCACAGGAAGGAGTTGTATCATCTTTACTCCTTTCTGTTCCACATAAACGTGCTAACTTGCACATTCTTTAAAGTTCCCTTATATATGAGGACATTTATAAAATAATCAACATTAATAATAGCTTTCAATTGTTTTTTTTTTTAATTAAATCATAACTGTATACATTAGTGCAATCAAGGGGTACAATGTGCTGGTTTCATATACAACCTGAAATATTTTCATCAAACTGTTTAATATAGCCTTCATGGCATTTTCTTAGTTATTGTATGTAGACATTTGTATTCTGCATTTAGTAAGTTTTGCCTGTACACATTCTAAGATGCACCATAGGGGTGACCCCACCAAGTACTTTCCCTCCACCAAAACCTCCCCCCTCCCCTCCCATCCCTTGGCCCTTTCCCCATATTCTTGTGCTATAGTTGGGTTATAGCCTTCATATGAAAGTTATAAATTAGCTTCATAGTAGGGCTGAGTAAATTGGATACTTTTTCTTCCATTCTTGAGATACTTTGCTAAGAAGAATATGTTCCAGCTCCATCCATGTAAACATGAAAATGGTAAAGTCTCCATCTTTCTTTAAGGCTGCATAATATTCCATGGTATACATGTACCACAATTTATTAATCCATTTGTGGGTCGATGGGCACTTGGGCTTGTTCCATGACTTAGCAATTATGAATCAGGCTGCAATAAACATTCTGGTACAGATGTCTTGGTTCTATTGTGATTTTTGGTCTTCTGGGTATATACCTAGTAAAGGAATTATAGGATCAAATGGCATGTCTATTTTTAGATCTCTAGGTATTCTCCAAACATCCTTCCAAAAAAAACGAATTTGTGTGCATTTCCACCAGCAGTGTGGAAGTGTGCCCTTTTCTCCACATCCACGCTAACATCTCTGGTTTGGGGATTTTGTTATGTGGGATAATCTTACTGGAGTTAGGTGATATTTCAAAGTAGTTTTGATTTGCCTTTCTCTGATGATTAAGGATGATGAGCTTTTTTTCACGTGTCTGTAGGTCATGTGCCTGTCTTCTTTAGAGAAGTTTCTCTTCAAGTCTTTTGCCCACCCTGAAATGGGATCACTTATTCTTTTCTTGCTAATACATTTGAGTTCTCTGTGGATTCTGGTTATTAAACCTTTTTCAGAGGTATAACCTGCAAATATTTTCTCCCATTCTGAGGGTTGTCTGCTTGCTATATTTACTATGTTCTTGGCTGTCCAGAAGCTTTTTAGTTTGATTAAGTTGCAGTAGTGTATTTTTGATACTGCTTCAATTGCCTGGGGAGCCCTCCTCATAAAATATTCAGCCAGGCCAATTCCTTCAAGAGTTTTCCCTACACTTTCTTCTAGTATTTTTATAGTTTCATGTCTTAAGTTTAAATCTTTTATCTAGTGAGAGTCTATCTTATTTAATGAAATAAGGTATGGGCCCAGTTTCAGTTTTCTACAGGTCACAAGCCAGTTCACCCAACATCATATCTTAAATAGGAAATCTTTTCCCCACTGAATGTTTTTAATTGGCTTGTCAAAGATCAGATAATGGTAAGTAGCTGGATTCATCTCTTGGTTCTCTATTCTGTTCCAGACATCTACCTTTCCATTTTTGTGCCAGTACCATGCTGTTTGATCACTATCGATTTATAGTACAGTCTCAGGTCTGGTAGCATGATTCCTCCTGCTTTGTTTTTATTCCTCCTAACTAATGTCCTGGCTATTCAGGATTTTTTATGATTCTATATAAAATGAAGTATTGTTTTTTCAAGATCTTTAAAATATGACAATGGAGCTTTAATAGGAATTGCATTAAAATTATATTTTGCTTTGGGTAGTATAGACATTTTAACAATGTTGATTCTTCCCAGCCATGTTAACATCTTCAACTATTTCTTTTCTTAAAGTTTCATAGTTCTTTATAGAAATCATTCACATCCTTTCTTAGGTAAACTCCCAAATATTTCCTCTTCTTTGGCACTACTGTGAAAGAAATAGCATCCTTGACTGTTTTTTCGGCTTGGCTATTGTTGGTATATATTAAGGCTACAGATTTAGGGGTGTTGATTTTGTAGCCTCAGACATTGCTGTATTCCTTGATCACTTCTAAAAGTTTTGTAGTATAATCCCTGGTGTTTTCCAGAAATACAAACACATCATCTGTAAAGAATGAAAGTTTGATCTCTTCTGACCCTATGTGAATACCCTTGCTCGCCTTTTCTTCCCTAATTGCAATGGCTAAAACTTCCATTATAATGTTAAAGAGCAATGGAGACAATGGGCAACCTTGCCTGGTTCCTGATCTAAGTGGAAATGATTTCAATTTAACTCCATTCAATA